>CATIWR010213117.1:0-44809 GCA_949677035.1 Omphalea diandra | reverse complement strand
CTCTCTAGAAAGACATGATCGAATTGTACCACATGCCAATCGATTGATCGTCTTCCAATCTTTCTCCTCAACATCATCTGGTTTCTCATCTTCAATGGCAATATCTAGACCTTGCTGAAAAAGAGTGTCTAGAACCTCACTTTGCCACATACCCAAATGGCTTGTGCCATCAAAAATTTCCACCGCCAATTTTGAATTTGCCACGGCAGTTCTTGCCCAGATAGGTTGTGATGAAACTGTCGACGTGGTAGGTGTGTATAATTTTAAAGAGCTCTCCATTTCGATTACAAAATTCTCCAATAGCCTTCAAAACAGAATACAATCAGCCCAAGGAAATCTTTTCTGATGTGGAAGATCAGATTAAACTGCAACCACAGAGCATAATAAGAGTAACCTTTGGCTCTGATACCAATTGTTGTGGAATAAGGGTAATATTCCACCCACCAAATTCACCTAATAAATTTATAGGTGAATAGAGAGTGAAAGATTATACTGTAAAACCACACTATAGTTGATTCTCAGGAAAGATTGGAAGGGTCACAAGTGGTCTCACTTAAAACTCAATCTCCTTAGACAGAATCACCCTAATAGTAATTTAACAGCACAATATATCACTACAACTATACCCTACAAAATAGTTATTGAAAATAAAGACAAAATAAGAACACCAGAATTTAACGAGGTTCGGCCAATTATGCCTACGTCCTCGATACTACCAAAAATATATTTCACTAAGAAAAGGACTACAAAGTGAAATATTACAAAAGAGGAAGAAATATTGAAAATTGCCTAAGAGATGAGTAGACAATTTTGGGATGATTAAACTAAAGGAATTAAGGCTCTATTTATAACAAAAAAACCTCTCACCCTTTTAGTCAATTTCCGATGTGGGATATGACTCTATTTATAACAAAAAGAACTCTCTTCCCTTTGTTATTTCCCCGATGTGGGATATCAAATGAGCCACCATAATTCAACAGTGAAATATGCCAAGAAACTGCAAAATTACCTGAATTTTTTAGGGAGATGGAGCCAAGTATAAAGTTACGAATGAAACACAGAACTATTTTGTTTTCCTGATGTTTTCCTTCGCTTTCTCAGGAACCAAACAAAAACTTCTAATGAGTGAAGCTGACTGTGAAAGCCCTAATTTGGGGGTTAAAAGAGGACCATATCTTTAAGATGAAGTTATGCAAGGGCATCTTGGTTTGTATTTGCATCAACTAGCCAGGAACACCAGCGCTGAACTAGACGCAAATTATATAATAGTTTCGTGCCCATATTGCTTTGTGAATCCAAAGTGAAAACACTTTATTTATTTCATTTAATGTGACACGTACAATTTGCATATATTTATTTTAATTATATCTATATATATATTTAATTTGAATTGTGTATATATTAGTATTAATTTGCATATATATTAATATATGAACATTTAAAAAATAGTTTGCTTTACATAAAAAATCACTCAAACGTATAGAAATACAAATTAAAACTTACACAATGAAAATAATAGATAATAATATATAATAATAGATAAAAATAATATATATTAATAAAAATTTTTAAAATTTATTACATTATTGCTAGAGCATTAATTTAACACTAGTGTATCTTTTATTAAACTATTTATTAATTTCAATGTATATACAATTTAATATTAATATATATGCAATTTAATATCAATATACATGTCGTTCAATATTAATATATATATATATATATATATATATAGTTAAAGAACAATATAGTTTAAACTATTAAATAGTATATACTTTGCAGAAATAATATATATTAACAAAATTTTTTAAAATTTATTATATTGTTGCTAAAGTACGAATTTAAATTAATATACTTTTCATTAATTTATTTTATGAATTTCAATGTATATGAAGTTAAAGTTCAATATCAATATATATACAATTAAAGAACAATATAGTTTAAAACTAATAAATCAATATATACTTTGCATAAATAATGTATATTAATAAAATTTTTTAAAATTTATTATATTATTGCTAAAGTACTAATTTAAATTAATATACCTTTTATTAATTTATTTTATGAATTTCAATGTATATTAAGTTAAAGATCAATATATATGTAGTTTAAAATTAATGTATATTCAATTAAGGAATGTATATATAGTTACAAATTAATATAAATGAAGTTCAATATCAATATACACATATTTCAATACCAATGTATATGTGAATCTAAGCTACACACAACTCTAATTTTAGTCAATACAATATATTTACAATTCATATTCAATGTAACAAAAGTTCATTTTTTAGTGTACATGGTGTTGAAGATTTTGTTAAAAAAATTTAGAATAATTTCAATGTATGTATAGTTTAAGAGATATATAAAAATAAGAAAAGGAAAAAGAAAGAGATTTGAAGCGTACACAATTGAAAAAGAGAAAGAAAAAATGGAAAAAAAAAAAAAGAAAAATAAACATACAAATGAGGGTGTTATAAAAAACATTATATTAAAAAAAAGATGACACATGTGATATTTAAACGAAATAGTGTGTATTGTATTAAGTTCATAATATAAGGTGAACCTAGGTCAATGTGTAACAATCTTGGACTAAATTTTTTTTGTGAGTTTCAAATATAAATAATACTCAAATAATAGTCATGATTAAAGTACTATCAAATTTTATATTTTACGGATTTGGCTAAAAAAATTTATAATATCAGGCTCACGCCAATAACAAATTTATAAGTCAAAATATTTGATTCTAAAATTTATACTAAAATTTGGTTATTGATAAACATGTATATATATATATATATATTCATACATCATATTTTATAGAATGATTTATTTCATATTTTATAGAATGATTTATTATCAATTGATAGTGTGTCTATATATATATATATATATATATATATATATGTGTGTGTGTGTGTGTGTGTGTGTGCGCGTGTGTGTGTGTATACATTGTAAAAAAAAAATATTTTTTTTCCTGACACATTATTTTAAATATTTTGAGAATAAATTTAGAATTATTATAAAAGTAAATTAATTATGAAATATTTAATTTAGCAGATTAATTATGATACATTTTGATTACATAAAATTAATATTTATAATTCTATACAAATAAATAGTTAGATAAATTTATAAAACTAATAAGAGATTTGGAGCATTTTTAATTTATAAGTAGATTAATATTAATTTTAGATTTTTTTTATCTAAATTCTATTTAAATGTGTATACAAATCATTTTGTAAAAGAAATATTTCTCTTAACATAAGAAGGTTCAAATTATACACATGGCTAAAGATATATATTTTTTCCACTCACATTTAAAAAATCATGTTTGATAATATATAAATTAAAATTATTTTTAAAAATTTAAAAAATAAATAATTAAAAAAGTAACTCATAAAAATTTTTAAAGAATCTTTTCTTTTATTTTACTTATATATATATATATATAATATTTTTGTTACAAAAAAATATAAAGCTTGAGAATATAATAACTCGTTCTAATTGATAATATACTTTCTTCCTCAATTTTATTGTCTAATTCAACTCTCTCCATTTCTTTATGAGCTATCAAAATAAGTTAATAAATTAATAATAAGAAAATTAAACATTAAAATATAATTATTTTAGTATAATATTTAACAATAAGAAAATTAAATATTTTAAATAATTATTTTATATAAATAATTAAATGATATAACTCAAACACAGCAATAACTATATTAAAACATTGTTGTAATATAATATTTAAATGATATCTACTCAAATATAACAAGAATTATTCAATCAAAATAAACTCCAAATTTGAGACACTGAGAAATCCAATCACATCCTAATTAAAAACCTATGAATTTATGGGTGTTTTTATATTTTGTTTATATCATATGAAGTTTCCAAAAGTAAAAATTCAAGTACAAACCTTTTCCTATTTTATGTGAAGGTTTTTTTTTTTTTTTTGCGTGGGGAATGAAGCGTAATGAGGAGAAGTAAAATAATTATCTTGGAAATATAAATCTTCCAGTCCTAACGCCCGGTCCATTTTGTACACAGCTCTATGTATGAAGCAGTGAAAAAGAGGTAATAGTACTACGAGTATATTATATTCCATCTTCTATTCATTATTGATCAGGCCATTACATTAATGGAGAAGACGAAAACAATAACCTAAACGCCCTTTTTTTTAAAACAAGTAAAAGCAAAACTCCTCCACAGAAGTCATAAAGCTTGCTTCTTTTTTCAGTTTTTCAAGATCATCTGCACTTCTCCCCTGATAATTTCACTCAGTTATTACGATTGTAAGCTCTTCCATACTTATCTTTTATTCTTGCATCGTTAATCTCTTGATGGATTTTGAGGATATTTGATTCTTTGCTTAAATATATCTGTAACTCCAGTTTTAGGGCAAATAGCGAAAAGATTGCCCATTTTGGCGGTGAGTATTTAGTTTAAAGTAGAAAGCAATGATTTTTTTGGGGGGAATTTTAGTTTCTTGATTTTTGTTGAAGTGATGCTAAAGAAAAGCTTGAGCATTTTTGCGTTGCATTGCTTCATGGATTTTGAGAGAGTCTATTTGCTAGAGTTCTCTGTCTCATGGAGTTTTTGTTATTTATTTTTTGATTAGCTCTATCATTTATTGTAGTTAGGCTTGTATTGTTGCATTGTCAAATTGCTTTATCCTGTAGAAAATTTAAGCCAAAATAAACTCCTATGGACCAAGTATGTGTCATATTTTTGGTAGGTTTTTCAGGATTTCGCAGATGTAAAAAGCTAAGTTATTAAAATTTGTCAGTTGATGTATTGCCTTTGCTTCTAAGTTATGTGAATGTGGTGGTATCCATTGATGTTGGGGGTTTTGGTTGGATACTTGAATTGATTCTCAAGCCAATCTTCTAAGTAATAAACAAGCTTATATAAATGTAAAAGAAAATTCCTTTTGTCTGTTAAATCCTATAGAAGTAATTTTTGTTCTCCCATGTTGTACTTTGGATGGCACAAACCTGATTATTGATACCATCTTGTAAAGTTCATTTGCAACTGTCAACTGATGGTGATGCATGGAATCTCAATATTTATAGTCATATTATTTTTTTTTCTGTCCTTTGTTTTGTGGAGTAGCTTCCATCTATTTCCTTTCAGTGACAACCTTTTTTTTTTCCCTTTTTTGGTAAGGGTGAACTGTCTTTCATGGACCTGTAATTTATTTTGTTTCACACATGATCTAAGTCTTTAAGTTTTGATATAGAAGTGCAAGATTGCCTGATGAGTCAATTAACCTCTGTAATCTTTGTATTTGAAGCTTCATTATGTTGCTGTTATATATTTGATAGTTTATGTCATCTTGCAGCTTTGTTAGAGGAAAGAAGGGAAGAATTCAGCATGTTGGCTCTCTAATTCATTTCTAGGAGGAATGGACCAGAGTACTCTATTTCTATACCAATCATATTATCTTTTTTGCTTGTGATGTATGGATTAGTATGTAGATCTAATGTTTAGTCATAGACCTGTGATATATATTTTTCTTGTTTTCAATTTACTGATACCGGAGATGCTAGAAACTCTGGGACAAGCAGAATCTACACATGGCTTTTCTTAGTCTGTTAGACATCTTGAATTTCTGATTTATTTGTTGAGGGGAATCCTAGAAATGAGATAGTTATTCAAGGCATCGAGTTCTAATTTTCAAGCCTTTTGTCAACTTTAGACATGCTGAGATGTTTTTCAGCGAGGGAATAACATTCTAAATTTAGCCATATCAATATTCTTTTAAAAACCTTAGGTTTTTAATTTTCGTTTGCTTATATAGTTAGGAGTAAGCATAGGCTGACTGAAATGAATATACCAACCGAACCAACACTATTTGGTCGGTTTGGTTCAGTTTTCTGTTATAATTGTTTATCAGGGTGACCATTTACTGTGGAAAACCCTGTATACAATAGAATGAAAAGAAATTTTGTTTTGTTGATTTAAAGGTGTCCTTGCTTTGAATTGATTCATTCTGCTTTATCTGTTCTAACCAGTTGGGGATTCATGTTTTTTCCTTTTTTTGGGAAATGATGTGGTTTTAATGGATGTAATTCAGTTAACTTAGTTGTATCTTGTGTTGAATCTGACGATATCGTTCTTTGCTATAGGAGATGATACAGTTACGACTCTCACTTACCAAGGAGCCAAATTTAGGCATTATGCTTTTTGTACTACATCACTGTCATTGTGAAATTTAGTTGATGTCTATCAATCTTATATTGTAATTATCAAGAAATATTAATCCACGTGTAAAGATTCATATAATAATTCTGAGATATTGTTTACTTTGGTACAGTTCCAAAATTTCTCCACCTATCTATTATCCTAAAGTGTTATTCAACTGTAGTTTGAATTGCAAAATTTAAAACTACCATTTAGGCCTGTATTTATTGGGAATGGTTCTTTACTTGATTTAAGCAACAACTCTTTTAGTTGGTGAATGAGAAGATTTATGATGATTACTATTTCTTGTTGTCTTTTAGACTTAGGAAACTTATATTGTTATTTCAGCAAATTTATCTAGACAAGGTTGCTTAAGGTGTTTTGGTGAACACAGGCCACTCAACTAATGCTATGGACAACAGACAAGGTGTCTATATTCCTATTAGGGATGCAGAGGAACCCCAGTTGGGAATTTTTGATAAGCCTCTTCCTTGCTTTGGTTGTGGAATTGGATGGTTTTCGTGAGTTTTCTGCACTTGCTCACTCTAAGCTCTCTGTCTTTCACACACACACACACACTCACAGATGTGCCTTTTTGCTGTTCAGTTTCTTGCTTGGATTTGCATGCCCATTGATATGGTACTTTGCTACTATTCTTTACTTGGGCAAGCACTATCATAAGGATCCAAGGGAACGATCAGGGCTGGCTGCCTGCGCAATAGCTGTGAGTATTAATGATTAATTTTTTTTCTTTTTGTACTCACTTTTTATAATAGCTATATGGAAAATTTCTTCTCTTCGTCTTTTGAATGTCAAAAATTCTTAGCTGAGCTTAAGTTTACTTTGTAACATGCTGGCTGGAACAAATTTTTACTGTTGAATTATAGGTATCATAAACTTACAGGGTGCGTAGATCATTATGACTGAGTTATTTCTTGTAAAAATAAAGTGTGCTCTTTTTCGAATGTTCGTATTCATAACTCATTAGTGCAATTAGTGACTTGAATTGTTCTGGAGAAGTTCTTCACATTTTTAGATGAATAGGACTATGCTAATACTTGTGCCATTACTTTTCATCGTTATCTATTCAACATAATTGTAAAGAATATGCTATTTATCTGTCTTTTATCCTCTTATTGATTCAAGATGTTAATTGACTATCGCAGGCTACAATATGCACGGTAGCTGTGGTGATTACTCTACTTATTATTTTCTTGTAATCCTGACCATCACAGCTTCATCCTTGTAATTGCCACACTTACGAAAAAAATGAAACTGATGCATGCAGTTAAGACTTAGATCCTTCTGTTCCAAGGGAAGGAAGAGACCTCAGTGTTGTCAAAATTCTGAATATGTGAGCTTCATAGCATTTAACTAATCTTTTTTGAGTCTTGTACATAAACAATGTATAATGTCCTTTTAATGGGAAATATAAAATAATGATAGCAGTTCAAATTGAGTGATGCATTCTTTAGTATTGAAATTCTAAAAAAAAAAAAAAAGTATTATTAGGACCACTTATAGAGCATATTATCTTGTTGAGAAAATGAAAATATTCAAATTCTTTAAGTAGCAGCAAATTTTCTCAAATTTCCTGAACTAATATCCTCAATAGCTTTCTCTGGGATTTCATGAATTATCTCTTATGAATTGTCATTTTGGATAGAAAAGTGAAGAGCGTATGTCCCTTGTAATTCGTGAATTAGTCCTCTCAAGGATGTCCATGCTTTTAGAGGTGAATTCTACCATTATGCGAAGATTCTTTGAGTCTTCCTCTCTTCAGCAAATTAAAGTGGAAGTTTCTTGACCTTTGGCAGTCTTTGTATTTCATGTCAAACTCATTTTTCGTGTTGAGTATCGTGTTTTCCATCGAGTTCCTCACTGAATGAATAAAGGCTAATGCATTCAAGCAGCTAAGGCTGTGATGGTGCTTCGATGATATATATAATGCATGGATATTGATTTTATGAATATACACAAGAAGTTGAGTTATGATAAAATACCATCATTAATAGTTTTTTCATTTCCCCTCCTAATAGATATTTATTTCATTACTAGAAATAAGAATACATTATGTATTTGAGAGATTCTCAACATGAACTAAAGTTCTCCTTCGCTGTTGAGTGATTAGCGGTTAACAAACAATGGTCAACATTCAGTTATAAGTAAGCAATAAAATATTTGGTAATTTAATGATTGAATATGTGATTATATTATAAAATAATAAAAAAGATAACTATTTTTATATTTTAATAAAATATTAATTTATATAAAGGTAAATAATAATAAGAATGAAGTTAATATTAAATAAAAAAATTAAAATACTAATTTTTATATTTAAACATTAGAAAAATTAATTTTCAATGTTGAATTATATTTTTTAAATATTAAATGTTAATTTTTAAATTAAAATGCTGATCGTTGAAATTTAGTAAATATTTTTTTCAGCATTTGAATAGTCAAACATTGAACGATAATAAATAAACATTAAATCAGACAAACACTTAATATAGATACGAAGAAAGAATGTGTAGATTACAGGAAAACCATACCATCATCAGACCAGGAGCTAATCAGATACTTAAAGACTCCTTCTTTGTGCACTACAGGGATGTCTCAATTTTTCAGCAATGTTATAATTGGTTTTGCACAAATCTTGACGCATGTGAATATGTGCATCAGATGCAAATCAATATTTCCTTTACCAGAAAAGGTTAGTAATATGGGGAAATGATGGCATACGAAATTAAAGTCCTAAAAGGGAAGGATGAATTTTATTTATAAAGTTTCACCTTTTAAATAGTTTCATTGCATTTTCATGGATTAGTTGGCGTTGAAATACCTACTGCCTAGCCAAAAACAATAAGAAGCAGCCATTACATTTTGTTAATGATTGCCAACCTAGAATCAAAGACTTGTTGGTGTTAAAATCAGCAGAGCTGAAAACATGATTCCCAGATGTTAGAAATCCACAGAATAAATCGGAAAATGAAGTCTTGGACAGGAGAAATCACCACTTTCTTTTTTTTTCTATGAAAATAAAAGAAAACAACCAAAATAGTTGGAGTTGGAACATAAGCCAGTTGACTTTGACCCAAATTCAGTGTTAATCAGTAATTTACTATAATAATATCCTCTCGAGTTTTTTTTTTTTTTTTTTCTACTCGTTTTCCATTGTGCTGCAAGCTATTATATTGTACTCCATTATTTCCTTCTATTTTTTTAATATGTTCTAAAGCAATAATAATAATAATAATAATAATAATAATAATAATAAGGGCATGTTTGTATTATGAAAATAGAGAAAGGACAAAAAGCAATCATGGGATCCTTTGTGTAACTTCGAATCCCATTCATTTGTTTCTCCCATTCTTTTATGTCAAAGGCAATTGTACTTTTAATTGATCTTATAGATTTGATGTTAATGCGCTTTTCAATTTCGAATTCAGATCTTATTTTAAGTTTATAAATAATTTTATTATCTATTATAATTATATATTCCCCCATTTTAAAAAAATTGTCTACTATTTTTTTAAAATAACTCAAAATGCAAAACCATTTTTATTAAATGGAGAATATTTATAAGCAATTTACCCTCCTTAATCACTAAACTAATTTCTCATTAAATAAAAATTAAGAGTATAAATGAAAAATATACTATAAATAGTGAGTTGTCAAATTATTAAATACTTTTCTTAAACACTGTGAAAATTAGATGATAACAACTTTTTTGGAATAAAGTGAGTAATATTTAACCATTAATATATTATGTTTTCAATATTAGTCATTAATTAAGATAATTAGCTATTAAATGAGTATATAATACTACTTAAAAAACTGACAAACATGAAAATGAATAAAAACATTGAATCTATTAAATATTACTAAAGCAGAAGCAGCTGATGTTAATATTTGAACACATGACAATTTTTCTTTCAAATTTTTTTCACCTAAATTCTCTTTAGTTGACATAATAAATACTATTTAAATAGATATTTTAAAAGACTCATATTTTTCAATACAATCTTTAAAAAATATAGATAATAATTCATTTAGTTTTTTATACAACCTTGAAAAGTATAAAATCAGTTTAGTTAATTTTTCTTATTCAATCAATTAATTATTTTATGTAATCTTGAAAAACACACAATTACTTTATTTCTATTTTTATTTGTTATTAATTTTTTATTATGTCAATTTTTATTTAACTCATCAAAATTTAATTAATTATAATTTTTTTTATTTATGAGCTTAAACCAATTATAGTGCTAACTATTTATTTGATATAAGTATTTTTTTTTTATAATTTTTACTAATTTAAATCACATACTAAATAAAATTATTATTATAACTGTGCAACAACACATAGATAAACTTAGCATAATAATAATTCATAGTATAATATAAGAATTAAATCTAGCAACTTAGTTTATCTCCAACCCACTCCAAATTTGGAGTGAGTGAGACGACTTACACCTCCAAAATCCAGTAGCTGGATTTTAGAGGTGATGGACAGTCTTGCACCAAATAAGTGCAACATTGTTCATATGCATTTGTACTTTTTTTTTGCTCAAATATTTTTTTATTATTTTAATATCTTACAAACTCATCCTTCTCAATACATAAATTACATTTTAGTCTAAATATAACAGTCAATTTAATTCATATATAAATTATATTTAAAATTTTGTAATAATTTCACACTATTTCATCAAATTTTTTTCCACTTAAATAAAAAATAATCACTTAAAAACAATTTCATCAAATGTATTACTATATTAAATATTTATTAAAAATTACTATATGAGTGTATAATAATAAGTGTGAAATAAATATGAGTGAAATGTGCAAAATATATAAATAATATAATATTAATATAAAAATATTCAATGAGTTAAAAAAATATATGAAAAATATTCTTTTAAAAATAAAAATAAACTAGTGAATTATAATAAATTTACTATATAAAAACTGCATTTTTAAAATAAATTTAGTTAGCTGTATTTTGAAGTTAACGGTTGGTAGGAGATGCCCTTGCCCATACTTTTCTTCCACAGAAAGACTGCATCCATGTTGAATAAAACTTGCCCACGACTAATTCACAAATTGTATGTTATGTCACATTGAATATGTTAGCATGACATGTATGTTTGACATACAGCTGCCATTGTCATTTCTATAGTGGCAGCTAGCATGTGATATTTTGCCACTGTTTTTCCATTTTCCTTCTGATTTTCGTTAATTCGTTAATCATATGGATAATTAATTATACAAGCCCATCTTAGCGTACAAGGAATCATTACCATCACTCTTCATTTATTATTATTATGTACTAATCTTAATAAGGCCTTCTGCTCATTATCATAAGCAAAGCATACAAAAGCAAAGCGTCATCAAGCAAACATCTCAAAAAGAAAGGCAAAAGCTTCAAAAGCATAGCAAAAGTGTCAACCAAAAGCTCACCTCTCTCCTTTTCTTTTTTAATTTATTTTCTATCTAATCAAATGAACACCCATAAACCTCAAGTAATGGAAGAAGAGGATGACAGACCACCCTTCTTGCTCCAAACCACCTCTCCTCGCCGCTTCCGCCTCCAAGTCTCTTCTGTCTTTCTCAATTCCGGTCTCCTCCTTATTGTCCTGCCAGTAATAGCTTTTGTTTTTGTTTTCATTATTGTCCCTTCTGTTGTTTCTTTTACTTCCCAAATATTTAGGCCAAACTTGATCAAGAAAAGTTGGGATTCTCTCAATCTTGTTTTAGTCCTATTTGCTGTAGTGTCTTAGTAGAAACAACGACAGCGATAATAATAATAATAATAATAATACCAATGGCGAAAGTACAAGTTATCAAAGCCTATCAAATGTACAAGAAGATGTCCAAAGTCATACCTATCAACCCCTGCTCATAGATGGTATGATCATCAAGATCGGGCGGCCTATAGTACGTTGACCACGTTGAGGAGTTTCCGTTCATATCCAGATCTACGACAAGAATCGTTATGGGTGAATAGTGATGAACGGTGGCGATTTTTTGATGATATCCATCTTAACAGCTACTGGCGGCTCCAAGAACAAGAAAAACAGCAGCAGCAACAAGAGCAAGAACCTAATAAAAAGCAAGAAGAACAAGAGGTTGGTACTAGAGATATAGCTGTTGACACTTATATAAAGGAAGTTGTGTACACACCACCACCACTTCCTCCATCTCCTCCTCCGCTACCATCGCTGCGGGCTCCACCTCTGTCTCCTCCTCTGCCACCACCTAAGGCTGTGAAAAGAAAGGTAAAGAGAACATATCAAGATCTTGGGCATGAAAAGAGAAAAGAAGATAATGAAGATTTAGAAGGCAAGAACTTTTATGTACCATCATCACCGCCCCCGCCTCCACCGCCGCCAAGATTCAGCAAGAACGAGAAAAAGAGAGGTAAAGATTTCTTGATTTCGCTGAGACGAAAGAGAAAGAAGGAAAGACAAAAGAGCGTTGAAAATCTTGGAAGCTTGTTCGACGATCCTCAACCTTCTTCTCTATCTCTAATACCACCACCACCACCTCCGCCGCCACCTCCACCACCCCATTTCTTCCAAAATATTTTCTCTGCCAGGAAAGGCAAATCCAAGAAACTACATTCAGCTCCACGGCCACGGCAAGTACTCATGTCCAAAGCCGTAGCAACATCAAGAACCGCCCCCGAAGTCACGACCCATGGTCAACCGCTGAAAGCAGTGAAGACGACAACGACGACGGGTCGTTTGGAAGAGAATGTGGAGAGTGGCAATGCGTCACCTTTGATTCCAGTACCGCCGCCGCCGCCACCGCCGTTCAAGATGGCATCTTGGAAGTTTGTGCGTGATGGCGACTATGTTAGAGTGGCGAATTTTAACAGTTCGCAAAGTGGGTCGCCGGATTTGGATATTGAGGATACATGGGATAAGGATTCAAGTCCAATGGCGAATGATTCAAAAATGGGGATGACGCCAATTTTTTGCCCAAGTCCAGATGTGAATACAAAGGCTGAAAATTTCATTGCAAGATTTAGAGCTGGTTTGAAGCTGGAGAAGATTAATTCTGTTACTGGGAGGTCCAATCTTGGCCCAGGTCCTAGTACAGTTGAAGGAGAACGCCCAAGCTAAATTTATTTATTATTATTATTATTGGCGAGGATTGTGTTGATTTTCTGTTCTGACTCAGTGACATAGATGAAATTAAGTTATACATATAGTGTTTATATAGGGAGTTCCGTAACAATAAGAATAAAAATAAACATGGATTGTTCTTTCGTAATTTTGGCATAATTTGCGGTTTGGAGTAGGTGTGCTCTGGAGAAATATTTGTTGGAATGTGGCATGTGGCCAATGTGCAGGTAATGGGTTTGCAATATGGACAGGCACGTAGGATTGGAGTTGCTGGTGGGGTGGCATAGGTATTCTACATTTTGAAAAAAGTTGGTCAAGAAGTATAATTTAGAAAAAGTATTTTTTTAATTGTAAAAAATTGTAAAATCAAAATGAATTTGCGATTTTTTTAAGACTATTCAACTTCCTTAATATCATAATTAGTATAATTTTTAAATATTTAAATAATAATTTTATCAATATGTGTAATTATTTATTGCTTTGAATATTTTTATTTTTAATAAAATTATTATAAATAGCTAATACATTATACATAATTTAAAATTTTACATAATAACATTATACTGTAACATCTCATAGAATATGAATGTTAATGTAGGTAGGAGTCATTATCTATTGCAACCCAATTGTTTGAGTAGTTCCTGAAGGGAATTTTCTTGCTTTATACTTTGTATCCACCTTGCCTTGATTCTTACTTTCTCCATGGATTGATTCAAATTCATAGTAATGGAAGGATTCCCCCAAATTGCCAAAAATTCTTTCACTTCATAAGCTTTTTCATTGCTGCAGAACTGCCAAACCAAGTATAAATTTGGGACCTAACCATATCAACCATTCACCAAAACTGTACCAATTTCAAGAAATGACTTTCTTTTCTTTTGTTTTTCCACATGATTAGTAGAGCATCTCAAGTATTTCAATACCTTACAACTTGTCAATGTGGTAATCATGTGGGAAAAAATGCCCTTCAGAAGTAAAATACTGTTATTCAGTTGTCTTAACCATCCTCAGTTGTATGTATTATGCGAAACGGATGTTTGGTCTGGTTTCCAAGCATACCTATTGGCTATTAGAAAAGCATTCTTAAGGTGGTCCAGGCAATTGTTCATATGCAGGCAAAATTACTTCCTGGTGAGGTGATATCTCTAATCAAATGGGTGATTAGCAGTGCAGCACCATATTTTCTCAAGATATGGTCCCAGTTTTCCTGCGTTATTATGACCCAGCCAATTAAACCTTATTAAGGTTAAGGAGCTTTATAATCAATGATTTCATGAGTTTTCACTATTTTCTGAATGTCAGAAACTGCATACCTTCAACCATCTCCAAGCTATTTCTATGCCCGCTAAACTTATTGCAGCAAGTCCATAGATGATATCCTGACGTCGAACCTGAACAATATGGAGGCAAAATTAAGCAACCAAATAGTTGGCGAGAAGACTTAGGTCATTACCAACGTTTGATCAACATGGTCGGATACCTCATCGGAGACCAAAAAGTTTAAAGCATCTATGATGGCTTTAGAGATGAAAAACAGAGAATCAAGACTGAAATAGAAACTAATGTAAAGATAAGAAGAAAGATATGAATTGCAAAAAAAGAATTTAATTATATTATGACCCTTTACATTTATTGTACTTGAAAAATAAGACACAATAAATCTGAGAGATTTTAGCGACTTAAACAGTGATTGACAAATCAACTTCTTCTGAAAGACTAAGAACAACTTTTGACTAAGAGTATTTATTCAAAATATCTAAAAGAAAAAGTCACGTGCAGTCCAGAAGCAAATATTCAACACTCCTTGCTTTAGGAACTGCAAACTCCAATTTTCTGCCTCAAAAACTCAAACTTGGCAACTGGAAGTGGTTTTGTGAATAAGTCTGCCAACTGATCTACAGACTTGCAGTAAACTAAAAGAACTTCTCCGTTTTGCTGCACCTCTCTTAAAAAATAGAGCTTGATGTTAGAATGTTTAGTTTTCCCATGAAACACTGGATTGTTTGAGATTGCAATTGCTGTCTGGTTTTCGACAAAAATCTTTATGCTTTCTTTTTGCCCCAAAAATAGATCATGCATAACTTTTTTCAACCATATGGCTTGATTTACTACTGCAGTTGCTGCCATGAATTGTGCCTCTACAGTAGATTGTGCAACAATATCTTGCTTTTTTGAACACCATGAGAAAACTCATCCTAAACTAAAACAGTATCCAGAAGTGCTCCTCATATCATCAATGACCCCAACCCTTTCACTATCAGAGAATCCACACAGCTTGAATTTGGACACGTCTTAAATTTCACACCATAATTTACAGTAGCTCTCATCTACCTTAATATTCTTTTTGCTGCTATTAAATGTATTGCACTAGCACAATGCATAAATCGAGATAAGAGACTTACAACAAATAGAATGTACGGCCTAGTTGCAGTGAGATACATTAGGCATCCAATCAAGCTTCTATAATAACCTTCATCAATTTTATCAGCACCATTTTCTTTGCTGAACTTCTCCTTTTGATTCATTGGCGTGCTAACTGCTTTGCACTTCTCCATCTGGAATTTCTTCAGTATCTCCTTTGCATATTTTTGTTGACTTATGAATACTTCATTTTTGCTCTGCTTAATTTCAATGCCACGAGACCAAGATTTGTCATTTCAAAAACTTGCATCATCTCTCCTTTGAACTCCGCAACCAACCTTGTATCATCTCCTGTCATCAAAAGATCATCAACATAAAGAGACACTATAAGAATATTATTTCCCATATATATATATATATGTGTATATGCGCATTTGATGTTAAAAATAACAATTAATTTTCGATTGATACGAGGTCTAAGGTAATTTATCTATCCTAACATGACTTCTTAATTTTATTAATTCTTCAATTTATATATGTATACATGAATTCTTTTATTATTTTATGTTTTTTCTTTTTCTTTTTCTTTTTTTGGAATTAATCTCTCTCTCTTTTTTTTTTTATTTTTTTTATTTTTTTTATTTTTATAGATTGTCAGATCTATTCTTTAAATTCAAGCAGAATAAATTTTTTGCTATCGTTTTTGGGAGATCAAGATTCTTATTTAGTTTGATTTTAAAAAGATTGTAAGGTTTTTTTTAAGAGTTTAATTAATTCATGCACTTGATGCATAATCTATTTTATGGGTCTTTAATCATTATCTTAAATTAAATTTTATTTCATTATTAATTGAATTTGAGCATAGAAAAGTCAATACCAAGTGAGAAAGTAAACAAGTAGTGCTTTAACTAAAAAATTATTCACCAATAAATATTATCTCATTAATATTTCAGAATTGTGATTATTTTTATGATGCAATAATTAATTAAAACCAATAAGTTGTTGTCAATTACCATCAGCTAATACTCACAATAAAGTGCTTCATTAACATAAATAAATAATAAAACTATAACATTAATAAATTTGTTGGTAAATAAAAGATGTAATTTAACTATAACTATGCTATCATGCCTCTTACTTCTTTCTTTCTTTTTTAAAAATTTTATTTCATATGATAAAATTTTTATTTTTTTATGTAGAAATCTTTATGTAATATTTCAGTGTTTGTTGTGAATCCAGTGATCATATTATGCTATTTTATATCTTAATTGTTGTAGCTATTTGTTTTGTAGTTGGATTATTTATTTATTTTTATTTTTAAATTATTTGTTTTAAATTATTTTTATATGTATTTTGTTAGTGTCTAACTCAATTTTCTTAGTGCCTAAATCATACTAGTTATTTTATCACATATTTTGCATATGAAATCATGTACTAATTTTATTTTTTAAATTTTAATATTTAATATGTAATATTTAAATCTATTTAAATTTTGATATTTTTTCATTATTATTCTACTTTCATTTTTAATTATGATATAAATTGATTGACTTAAATTAAATAGAAATTATATTGACTTTAAAACTAAAATTTTTAAGTTTATTTAGAGATTTTAGTTTAATTTTTTTAGCACATATATTGCACGTGTATTTTCAATATTTATTCAAAATATAAAATATGTAAAACTTTTTTATAATATATAATATTTTCACTTTATTTGAATTACTTAAATAAAATATA
Source organism: Omphalea diandra (assembly GCA_949677035.1). NCBI lineage: Eukaryota > Viridiplantae > Streptophyta > Magnoliopsida > Malpighiales > Euphorbiaceae > Omphalea > Omphalea diandra. The sequence continues at coordinate 27,380 of CATIWR010213117.1, read as the reverse complement.
ATTATCATTTTTATCTAAATTAATATAAAAATAAAATTCAAATTAATGTAAAAATCAAATTCAAATTATACATTAATGATAATATTAATAAATAAATAAATTACATGAATTTAAATTATACATTATTTATAATAATAGTAATAACTACGTGTTCAAATTCCTATAACAAACTAACAAACTAAATTTATTAATAATTTGTACAGCTAATCTAAATAAAATAGATCTAAATTTCTATTAAAAATAAAAATAAAATTAAACAACCACAACAATAATAATAATAATAACAATAATAAAATAATTACACATATAATCATTAAATTAAATATTTCATTCAATTCAAAAGTTTTATCACTATATATATATAGCCTTAGCTTCCTTCCATCAATGCAACTACAAAAATCCAAACTTTTCAGATCTTGGTCCGCACTTCACTCAACTGCGAGCGACGCTGTTTGACTACACTACCATGGCCTCTTCCATTTTCCACTCTCTCCGTCTTACCCTCCACCAACCCACCTCCACCTCCAAACCTAAACCCGTCAAAGCCTCGAACTTTGACCCCACCACCACTGGAGGCAACAACATCCGCGACAAGGCCCGCCGCTTAAACCCACAGCCTGACCACAACTTCACCGCAAAGTACGTTCCTTTCAATGCGGGACCCCTTACGACCACCCAAGAGTCCTACTCGCTCGACGAGATCGTCTACCGCTCTCAGTCCGGCGGCCTCCTTGACGTCTACCACGACATCTCCGCTCTGAAGGCCTTCCCTGGGTCATACTGGCGGGCCCTTTTCGACTCCCGGGTGGGGAAAACCACGTGGCCTTACGGTTCCGGAGTCTGGTCTAAGAAAGAATGGGTCTTGCCCGAGATATCAAGTGATGATATTGTTAGTGCTTTTGAAGGAAATTCGAATCTTTTTTGGGCGGAGAGGTACGGGAAGCAGTTCTTGAACATGAATGATTTATGGGTCAAGCATTGCGGTAATAGCCATACTGGTAGCTTTAAAGATTTAGGAATGACTGTGTTAGTTAGCCAAGTTAATAGGTTAAGGAAAATGCGTAAACCTGTTGTTGGTGTTGGATGTGCATCCACTGGAGACACCTCGGCCGCGCTGTCTGCGTACTGCGCGGCTGCTGGTATTCCTTCTATCGTTTTCTTGCCGGCTAATAAGATTTCCATGGCGCAATTAGTGCAGCCGATTGCAAATGGGGCCTTTGTTTTGAGTATAGATACTGATTTTGATGGGTGTATGCAGTTGATACGAGAGGTTACTTCTGAGTTGCCGATTTATTTAGCAAATTCGTTGAATAGTTTGAGGTTGGAAGGGCAGAAAACTGCTGCAATCGAGATTTTGCAGCAGTTTGATTGGGAAGTGCCCGATTGGGTTATTGTTCCTGGAGGTAATTTAGGGAATATATATGCTTTTTATAAAGGGTTTCATATGTGTAAAGAGTTGGGGCTTGTGGATAGGATTCCGAGGCTGGTTTGTGCACAAGCTGCTAATGCTAATCCTCTGTATTTGTATTATAAGTCCGAGTGGAAAGAATTTAAACCTGTTAAAGCGAATAGCACGTTTGCATCTGCTATTCAGATTGGCGATCCTGTTTCTATTGATAGAGCTGTTTATGCGTTGCAAAAGTCTAATGGAATTGTTGAGGAGGCTACTGAGGAGGAACTAATGGATGCGATGGCGCAAGCAGATTCTACTGGGATGTTTATATGTCCACATTCAGGGGTGGCATTGACAGCATTGATGAAGCTCAGGGATAGTGGGATTATAGGGCCTACTGATCGGACTGTGGTAGTGAGTACTGCTCATGGATTAAAGTTCAGTCAGACTAAGATTGATTATCACTCGAGTGATATTAAGGACATGGCTTGCAGGTTTGCTAATCCACCTGTGAGTGTTAAGGCAGATTTTGGATCTGTTATGGAAGTTTTGAAGAAGTATTTATTGAGCAAAGAATCACAGTACTAGGTTGGACGAATCTGCAATTCTATGTTTTTCCTTTGTAGCTCTAGCTTATTGTTGTTTCTTCATGGGCATTGGTTTTATGATTCTTGGTATTCGGATGTTTCTTGATAGGATTTGGAATGATCAAATGCTGTAGTTTTCAGAAGAGGCAAACAGATATGTTAAACTTGCCATTTCTGGATGAGGTCGTCCTCATTCGGATTTAATGAAAATTTTTATTGAGCTTTTTGCTAGAAGCATTTATTCACTTCGTGTATTCCCATGTTTACCATGTTTTTGCTGCAGACATGACGTGCTTGTTTGCTGTGTTAAGGATGTCATAGTTAGGAATGCATATATAGTTTAAGCAAGAACATAACATGCTTTGTTGAATTATACTAAGATCATGTTTGTCTAAATTATTGAAATGGTCCTTTGAAGTAGCAATTTCTCACACTGAAGCAACTACAATTTATTGTATTCTAAAAAAAAAACTAAAATTTATTGTCCACCCGTTTAGTTTCTTCCCCATTGTTTGAACTGTTGCTAAGGTCATCTTCAGAGGATGAGGCTAGATGTGCAATTTAATGAAAAATATTTGAATCTCTTATATTTTAATACTATTTATCATTCAGTTCAAAATAAATAATTAAGATTTTAATCAAACTTAATTTTAAATTTACAAAAAAAAAAAAAAAGATAGTGATATATTAAAAAGAAATATTGAAAATATTAAACTTGAATTTGATATTTGAAAAAGCACAAGTACAATAGTTAATGTTTAAAATAATGTGACAAAACGAAATAAATATGAATCACATGAATTTGCGCAATTTTCTTCTTTGCTAAAAAGGTGTATTGCGCTATAAAATTTTGGCCTTTGGGTCTTTATTATAGGTTAAAGAAATTTTTTTTTTCTTCAGAGGAGGGGTACCTAGGCTTACATTATTCAAGGGAAAAGGATCGCTGGTTGGGCAGTGGAGTTCGTGAAGGCCAATGATAGATACTCATGCAGCCAGGGGCCACAAAATAAGTGCAAGCAGAACAGAGTGACATGGTTACCATTCCATGGTTTTTTGTCCGGGCGGTGATACATGGCACCAACAGCGTCGGCACTGGCGCAAGCTACAATTTTGGCGTGTTTGTGCCTTATTTGGTATATATTTTTTAAAAATTTTATATAAAATTTAATTAAATTTTATATTTAATAATATCAAATTCTTTATCTATATCATTCAATTTCTATAATTGGATACTGAACTGGATGCAGCCACAGAGTCTTATTTTAAGACCATTATCATTAGGAAAGAATGTGGTTGATGGTTCTAATTCCATAAACAATTATAAAAAATTGATAAAATTGATATAAAGTTAACTATCACTGAATTATATAATTGAATTAACATCTGATCAAATATTATCCAAAATTCAAAGAAATTTATTAAACGTGAAGCGAGACACGACATATTGTGCATGTCATGACTCCCGGCACGTGAAAATTTCAGATTAATTTCTCTCAACATCTCTCGACAATTTGATTATTAACGGTAAGATTGCCAAACGAAAAAATTATTAAAATATATAACAATTAACATAAAAGTTATTCCAGTTGATAAAGTGGCTGAGATGACATGTGAATGCCACGTGTACAATATTTTATAGAAGAATATACATCACCTATTCTCTGCAGAGTAAAATATGAAGAAAAACTTTCATCTAGATTGGGGAAAGCAGTAGAGTGGATTAGCTTGTGGGCAGCAGATAAATAAGGTATGTACTACTAATGGTTAAACATAATTCCGCTAAACAACTACATAACTGGAGTTCAGCAACTAGCGGTGTTAAAAATTATATTTTCCCTCTCTTTATCGTCTCTTGGCATAAATAAGTTTCTTTTCCTGGCTAGCAATATTGTCTTGCATTTGATTGCTTTCTATGGAGTTGCACTTACTAGAAAGAACACCATTCATATTTGTAACTTGTCAAGAAGTGCATTATGTGGAATGTTCTTTGCCTTCTTTAGGAACTCAAAACCAGATATCAGTATTTATTTTTTTGAATGTTCTTTTTAGGCATTTGGGATGACACATGTGCTCTTTATGAGGCTTGTGAAGATTACTGTCATCTCGTCTTTCCTTAATGAATGTATACAAAAAATAGGTTGGTTATATACTGGTGTTCAAACTCATATGGGACTGAGTTTATTTTTTAATTAAGAAGACTGTAATAAAAGTATAGCTTTTTGGTTTTTACTTAATGCTTATAGCACCTTAACCATTAAATTTAACAGGTCTATTACAACATTATAGAGATACCTATATATGCCTTCCCAGATTCGATGAATGAGATGAAAGCATTTTTCATTGGTCTCCTTCTATTTTCTGAAGAGTAAGTGCAATTAGTATGTATGATTAGCATAACCAGTTAAAATGATATATTATTTTAGTTTCATCTAATAGCTAGTTAAAGGGCTTTATACTCAAAATAATAGTAATATTTACTAAAGAATCCTTATTTGTCCATCTTTTAGACTGTTCTAACGATCATATAAATCACTTGCTCTACTTAAGTGATTCTTCATTATTGATCATGATAATATGTATGCAACAGTCCAACTAATATAGCTTCTTCCATTGTGTAAAGAATTAAATGCACTACTAAGGGGAGAAATCTAAAATGCTTTGGCTCATAAAACACAAAATGAAGCATTACAACGATTTTAGTTGTTGTTAACTGATAGAAACACTTCAGTTCTTCTAGTAGGCACAAGAAAGGTAAAACGTTGAAACATTTCCTTATTCTTTCACCTCTCCAAATATGACAATCAATATACCTAGTTTTTTTATTTTTTTGGTAGGCTGCATACTTTTCTGCAATAAGAAATGCTAGTGCCACAGATAAGAGTTGTTTTGAGTACTTGTTTATCGCAAAATTGGGAACTGAGTGTGTCATGTGCGTGAGATATACAAACCATAGAATTGAATATACTTTCCTAACTTTTAGATCAAATAAGAATTGGATCCCCAAACTCCCTTACCATAGTTTGCTTAGATCTGTATTGAGACCAAAGACTTGAATGTGAATAGCAATTGAAAATTAATTGCAGTCATAATACTCAAAGAAAGAACACTTGAAAATTGGAAATAACTTGATTTTGATTGCTTGACATATTTGCAATATTTATTGAATGTTTTTGTAGGAGTCGTATAATTTTTTTAATTTGACATTATTACATTTGTGTTTTTCCTCTTAACAACTAAGTAATTCCTTACTTATTCTGAAAATTGCAGATTCCACCAAAATCAACATAACCCTTAGGAGTTCTGGTTACGAAAAGTTGTGGGTTCTTTACACACGCTTATTGGTATTGGTTAGGAGTAGGAACATTGGCCGAATTCATACTGGTATTCAGCTTTTGTTTTACAATGGCTCTTGCGTTCCTTAATTGTAAGTGGTGTTACCTTGTCAATTTCATCCTTTTTTTTCTTTTTCAAAATTGAGAGCTTATGCTAATATCTTGCTTACAACATTTGATAGCATTTGAGAAGCCTCAGGCTGTTATATCTGATGAGCCAGAACCAAGTGAGAAAACTAGAGGAGCCATTCAGCTATCTCAAACAAAAAGTAGTCACAGAACCAACACAAGTAATAAACTCATTGATAATATTTTATATTTTCTAAATTAATAAGTTTAATTTACATGCAGCGAGTGGGGCAAGCAGAATTGATGAAGCAAGCTGTAACAAGAAAAAAGGAATGGTTCTTTCATTTGAACCACATTGCCTCACCTTTGACATGTTTTATACTCTCTTGATATGCCACAGGTATCAAAAATTTGGAAAATATAAGAATATTTTTTTTGAAGTATTAAATGGTTGAAAGAATAACAGAAACTTGACCTTGTTATATTGATTCTAGAGGAAATGGGAAATCAGGGAGTCCTTGAAAACAAATTGGTGCTATTGAAGGGTGTGAGTGGTGCTTTTAGGCAAGGTGTTCGCACAACTTTAATGGGTGTTAGTGGGGCTAGTAAAACCACTATGATGGATGTGCTGGCTGGTAGGAAAATTGGTGGATATATTGAGGGCAATATAATAATTTCTGGGTATCCAAAAAAGCAAGAAACTTTTGCCACAATTTTAGATATTGTGAACAAAATGATATCCACTCTCCACATATTACTGTCAATGAATCTTTACTTTATTTGGCTTGCTTTCGTCTGTCCCCTGAAGACAATTCTGAAATCAGAAAGGTAAAGTTCTATTTCAGCAGTGTGCTTCAAGCATTTGTCTTTCTATGCAAGTTTATACCCTTTGAATATTGTCACTTTTATCCTTATTTCAATTGTGTTTGTCTACTATTTGGCTATTTAGTGCAAACTTATTTGTAGTGCATAATTCAAAAAACATTTTAACAACCAATTCTTTGTCATGTTTAAAGAAATTTGCTATGTCTCACTGTGAATGCTAGTGAATATGATATCAGTTATTCTCATGGTTGTCAAAATCACAATCTGACTCATACGATCTTATGAGTCAAAATCACATGAACGATCCAACACATACACAAATTCGCTTTTGATATAAAATTGAGTGAAATCGTGCTTCAATGCAGTAAAATCGATAAGATCTCGATCTTACTTGCGAGTTTAACGATTTTAGGAAACAAACAAATTAGGTTTTTATATCTATGGGTCTGACAATTGTAATGGGCTTTTAAAGTGAAAATTTCAAAATTTTATAGCCTAGCCTTTTTTTAATACAAATGGAGAGTTCTATCATCACCTTTTTTTTTTTTTATATAAATAAGTCACTTAATTAGAAAATTCTATAGATCACATATCTTATCTCTAATGTTTGCAATGAATATAAAATTTTCTTCTATGTATTAAATGTGCAAAACATGTTTGAATCTTTTTATGAATATGATCTCTTATGATCTTTTTAATGAAGTTTTACGTGTATTAAATGTGTAAAATATCTTATTTATTTTTATATGAAGAATTTGATTTTTATAAAAATTTATTTACATTTTTATATATGTATAATTATATTTTAAAGTGTATTTTGTTATGTTGTAAAATCTTATAATTTCGATTTTAGAGTTTTCTACCGATTCTAGTGTAGAAAAGTGAGTTTGACAACCTTGGTTATCCTAGATGCATTTCATATATTTATAACCATTAAAAGAGATAGATTTAAGTAGCCACATACAATTAACTTTGTTAGAAAAAAAATTATTTCAGATGTTTGCTGAAGAAATCATGGAGCTTGTGGAACTTAATCCATTGAGGAATGCAATAGTAGGGTTACTGGTGTGAATGGTCTGTCAATTAAGCAATAGAAACGACTAACTATAGTAGTTGAGCCAGTAGCAAAGCTTCTATAATATTCATGGACGAGCCTACTTCAGGGCTAGATGCAAGAGCTGCTGCAATTGTAATGAAAACAATTAAGAACACTGTGACATTCCTGATTGTTCTCATTACAATTGTAGCAGCCTTGCATCTAGCCCTGAAGTAGCTCGTCCATGAACATTATAAAAAGGTTTGCTACTAGCTCAACTACCATAGTTAGTCGTTTCTGCTGCTCAATTGATAGACCATTCACACTAGTAACCCAACTAATGTATTCCTCAATGGATTAAGTTCCACAAGCTCCATGGCTTCTTCAACAATCATCTGAAATAAAATTTTTTTCTAACAAAGTTAATTGTGTGTTGCTACTTAAACCTGCTTCTATTTAATGGGTTATAGATATATGAAATACATCCAGAATAACTGATATCATACTCACTAGCATTCGTAATGAGACAGAACATATCATACTCACTAGCATTCGTAGTGAGACAGAACAGATTCTTTAGACATGACAAATAATTGGTTGTTAAAATGATTTTTGAATTATGCACTGCAAAAAAGTTCGAACTAAGTAACCATATAGCAGACAAACACAAATGAAACAAGGATAAAAGTGACAATATTCAAAAAGTATAAACTTGCATGGAAAAACAGATGCTTAAAGCACACTGCTGAAGAAAAACTTTACCTTTCTGGTTTCATAATTGACTCCAAGGGACCAAGCTGAATAAAGTAAAGATTCATAGATAGTAAGAAGTGGAGACTGGATATCATTTTGTTCACAATATCCTAAAATTCCTGCAACAGTTTCTTACTTTTTTGGATACCCAGAAATTGTTATATTGCCCTTACTATATCCGCCAATTTTCCCACCAAACAGCACATCCATCATAGTGGTTTTACCAGCCCCACTAACCCACATTAAAGTAGTGAGAACACTTGGCCTAAAAGCACCACTCACACCCTTCAATAGCACCAATTTATCTTCAAGTAGTCCTTGATTTCTCATTTCTTGTAGAATCAATATAACAAGATCATATTTTTGTTATTCTTTTCAACTATGTAATACTCCAAAATAAAAACATTCGCATATTTTCCTAACTTTTGATACCTGTGGCATAGCAAGAGAGTATATAATATTGTCAAAGGTGAGACAATGTGGTTCAAATGGAAGAACTATTCCTTTTTTCTTGTTACAGTTAGCTTCATCAATTATGCTTGCCCCATTCGTTGCATGTAAATGGAGCTTATTAATTTATAAAGTATAACACATTATCAATGAGTCCATTACTTGTGCTAGTTCTGTGACTACTTTATGTTTGAGATAGCTAAATGACTCTAGTTTTCTCACTTGGTTCTGGCTCATCAGATATAATAGCCCGAGGCTTCTTAGATGCTGCCAAAAATTGTAAGGAAGATATTAGCAGAAGCTCTCAATTTTTTTTTTTTAAAAAAGGATGAAATTGACAAGGTAACGCCACTCGCAATTAAGGAACATAAGAGTCATAGTAAAACAAAAGTTGAATACTAGTATGAATTCGGCTGTGTAAAGAGCCCATAACTTCTCATAACTTGAACTCCTAGGGGTTCTGTTGATTTTGCTGGAAACTACAATTTTCACAGTAAGGAATTACTTTGTTATTAAGAGGAAAACCACAAACGTCAGAATCAAGTTAAAAAAATTACATGACTCCAGCTTTTTCCCCAAAAACTCATTAACTACTATTGCATTCAGCCCATGCATCAATGGTGACATCCAGTAATCCCATATCCACCATTTCTTAATGTCCTCTGGAGCATCAAACATAGAGGAAAACAAAAAGTTATTCTCTTTTGCTTTGAGAAAAATTAGTCAGTCAAATACACACTTATGTACTGATTATACCTCGTGACAGAACAATGCCACCTAATGAAAAAAGTGGAAGTGCAAATGAACCAAAGGTGCTAGCCACAATCATGTTTCTTCCAGCTGCAGCTACAAATCGAAATACTGCAGAAGCCATCTGGTTAACAAGTAAGAGCAGAAGGTACTGCTTGAATAACCTGCAACCGTCACCATTTTGTATTAACTTGATCAGGACAAAGTGCTTTATATGTAATGTAATCAACATTGTTTGTTTTTCTTATTACTTTCTGTTCTTACCTTCCAACATTAGGATCGAATCCAATGACATAATAAGTGATGAATACCCAAACAGCAACTTTTGAAAATGTTGTAGGAATTTTAAGTATCCATTTAGGAAGAGAATATGCCCATGAAGGATAGAATAGGAGGTCTCTTTGTTTGTAAAACACAGGAAGCTTTATGATGGTCATCGATAATTCAGCCATACCATTGAACATCATCATAATCATGGTGAAGAACAAAGCAACCATAAAAATTCCTCCATCTGAGAGATCTTCATGGCCCATATTAGTTCTTAAGAAGAATGTCACAACAATGATTGCGATAATTGCGAGCTGATAGAAAAAAAAAAGTTAAAATTAACATGTGCAAAAGCTGAAAGCATAAACTTAGAAAAATTTCTGTTGGCAATTACTTGGGTGAAATTGAAGATGTAGACAAATGAGTTCCTTTTCGTGAGCAAGTACTCTCTTGAGAAGCAAGCATTAAGCAGTTCCATTGTTCCAACACCATATCTTTTGGTTGCCAGAGCAGTTGGGTGACTTTTGGTTCTATCAAATGGGGTTGAAAGTTCATGTTCCATTCTTCGACCCACATCATAAGATTGAAATGCCTCAGCAACTTCTTTAATTGTGACAAAATAAGGCTGATCTTTATGTACCCAGTACTGCTTTTTATCTTTCCTTGAGGTCACCTCCGATGAGTTCATTAATTATAAGTATGATGGAATTGCACATAAAAGCTAATCTTAAGGAAAAGCACTAAAGATAACAGAGAAAGTTGCTTTGTTTATGCTTACTTCTTGCAACAAATCAGCTACACCTTTTCTTTCAGGACACTTGAAGCCCATATGTTCAAAAAATGCAAGCACTTCTTCACGAGGACCCTCGAAGACAATCTGTCCATCAGAAAGCAGAATTATATCATCAAAGAGGTCATAAGTCTCTAGTGCAGGCTGGAGGAGGCAAATGACGGCAGTTCCATTAAGAATGTGAATAAATTGCTTTAGTGAGTGCACAATTTGGTAAGTTGTCGAGCTGTCCAAGCCAGTAAAGGTCTCATCCATAAACAGTGCCCTTGCTGGACCAAACAGCATTTCACCTTCAATTTGATTATTAAAGATTCCATTTCAGACACATACTTCATAATAATAAGAGCAAAATCATATTTGGCATTAGAAATAGACTGTTGAATGCTATTTTTATTACCCGTTGTAACACGCTTCCTTTGTCCTCCTGAGATGGCCCTTAACATTCCATCTCTTACCAAAGTATCTGCACATACTTCTAGTCCTAATATCTGCAAGTTTGAGTGTGAGAAAAAAAGGAAAAGATTAAATAAATAAAGAAATATTGCATTAGCAGTTCCCGAAGATCTTTTATGATATTAAAGCACCTTTGTGATGAATACCCTCAAAATATAATCTGTTGCCAGACTAGTCTCTTGACCTTCTGTTGCTGCAGACTGACACACAAGACAAAATCATAAATGAAAATCCTGTTCTAGGGTAGAATTCTTTGAATAGAATTCTTATTGGTGAATCAAAAATACTTATTTAAGATTGGTGAATCAAAAATACTTATTTAAGTTAATGATCTAGAGAACACCAATATGTCAGATCAGAATAAGGTATAATATCTTTCCTTACCTTCATGAGAACATCAATATCAGGATCATGATTGATATTTGCTGCTTTCTCTCTTTTAGACGGCTCTGCTAACATCTCTGCCAAAATCTTTTCATTCTTAGTCACAATTAGACTCTGTAGAGATAATTATAATGCATCACGAATATACATTAGAAAATAAAATTAATCCACTAATCATATCTAACCATGTTGGGATAATGCATCACGAATATACATTAGAAAATAAAATTAATCCACCAATCATATCTAACCATGTTGGGATCCAACTCCTTAGCATCTAGTAGAAAATGCTAAAGTTTCCCTTATGGTCATTTCTCCTATATGAAGATCATGTTGTCTGATATATGTTGCCGTTCTTTGTGGTATGAAGTCATTTATCTCACGACCATTGTAAGTCACACTACCAGAGAACTGTAAGAGAATATTCAATGTCTCACATTAAATATGAAACCTATGTTTTTTAAATATGAATATTAATTAAAAGTTGAATCCACCACGAAATTAAGGTATATAGCTAAGAAATCATATCACCACGTTCAAACTAGGATCAATTTTCCCAGTCAATACCAGCAGATGTGTAGTCTTTCCAGAACTTGGAGGACCCCACAGAAAAGTCATTCTGGAAAATATTCATGCCGAACTACTCAATTGAAATTGGAAGATTGGACCAAAATATTTTTACGAGAAACTAATTAGTATATATAGTCTAAGCATTTACAGCTAACATCAAGCATGGCTGTCTCACCTTGATGGCTTGATGACCTCGGTAACATCCTTAAGGATGGTCAATGGTCTCTTTCTACTGGGAAGGATATGGAGAGTACTCAAGAAATCCTTAGAAGTCAAAAGAAATTATAATTTATAAGAGCAATAATAAAAGAAAAGCAACGTTAACTTAAAGGTCTGCTAGTAATTACCTCTAATATATTAAAAATGAAGTTAAAGAATGCAGGTAATGCTCTATTTCCTACAAAAGCTTCTGCTTCGATATTTAGATGCTCAAATCGGACTTCAACTGTTGGAATATCAAATCTACCACTAAGAACACCAAGAAAAAACAAAAATAAATAAAATATGAGCATGACAAGATGTTTGGATGAACATAATCTATCATGTTTACTTAAGCTTAATCATGGAATTCAAAAACCAATTCAAATTCAACATAGAATCCCTTACTTTATAAAGAAAAGTGCAAATTTTCATAGCGGCCAAAAAGTAGAAATCTTTTCATTATCTATCAATTCTGTTCTTGAATTATCCTCTTCAGCTAATCACTCGAGCAAAATTTTCCGTTCTTGAAACCCGAGATTGTCTACATCGACCTCATTAGCTTCACCTTTAGATGCACTAATCTATATACCTATCTTTAAACGATCATAGGTAGGCAACTTCTCAAGAGCAGCCCATTTAAGAGCTTCCTCATAGTCTTCGTCTTCAGGAGAAGATATTGAAAAAATGTCTGCCCCATCGTCTTTCCATATCGAAAAACTCCCTCTTCTCATGCTACTGCCCGCTTCACACAGGTCTGCAGCCTCCATTAAAGAAGATGATTACTAATTGAGTAGCAAAAAATAGCAAAAATCCACCAAAACCCAGATCTTAATTTTCAGTTTCTGTCAGGTTTAGATGGATTCATCCCAACAGAGAGAAGGAAGAAAAGAGAAGAAGGAGAGGAAGAATCACACAGGAAAGAGAGACTAAGGTAGGGAAGAAAAGTGAATTGCATTTCCAATGATAATCTTCGATACAACTGATTAATGTGCTTTGCATTTTACTTATAATACCCCACACATATCTAACGTTACCCTACCTTGCACAACATTCTTGTGAGACATTGCTTCTGAATGAATGAATGAACGATCCTCCCAAGTAGGTCCATCAGGTGACAAGTGTGACCAATGTATCTGATGTCAATGGGGCCTTCGGTGTCAAAGGAAGGCAGAGTAGATGAATGACGTGATCAGTTCTCAATTTCTTTTTCAACGAAGGACATGTGAAAGACATTATGAATAAGAGCATATTGCAATTTGTAAGCAACAGAACCAATCTTTTGTAAGATAGAGACAGACCGAAATATTTAGCTGACAGCTTAAGATTCTTTTTAAGAGCAAACGAAGATTGACAATATGGTTGCAGTTTCAAGTAAACCAAATCTTCAATTTCAAAATGCCTTTCAGTCCGCTTGGCATCTTTAAACTGTTTCATTCTGTTTTGAGCACTCAACAAATTCTTCTTTAACAAAGTCAGGATGTGCTGCCTCTCTATCTAACATTTTCCAATGGTCACCAAAAATTAATTTTGTTCAATTGAATCACTAAACTTAAATTTTATTCTATTGTAATTTATTAGTTAATTTTTTTAATGATTTTTTACTCTAAATTAATTTTGTACTTCAAATTTTTTATCATAACTAATAAAAATAGAAATTCAAAATTTTTTACGAACAAAAATATAAAATAATTTAACAATAAAATAAAAATCATAAAAAAATATGTCAATAAATGATAATAGAATACAAATTAACATTTAGTAATTCAATTGAATAAAATCAATTTTAGTAAACCATATTTGAATTTTGGCAATAATTTATTGACTATTGAGATAAATTACCCGTAAAACTATAGCTCCGAAGAATAATAGTTCGTATTCATACCAAATTATAACTATTATTAATTATATCGTATTCCAAAATAAAAAAAATGTAACTCATAATTAGATTATTGCAATAAATATAATTTGATTAATTTAAGTTATAATTGTTATCCATTATGTTGTAATCTAAAATCTACAAAATGCAACTCATAATTAGATTCTTATAACAATATACTATTTTATTGATTTGAAATATTATTATATGTAATTTAATACATATAAAATGTAACTATTAATATTTAAAATATAACTTAACACATTATTTTTATATTAAATCATTCTTATTAGTCACAATTGTGTTATATTTTATGTTATTTAATATCGTAACCGTAACCTAAAATCTATAAGGTATAACTCATAACTATATTTTTGTAACATATATTATTTGATTAATTTGAAATATTGTTAAATGTAACTTTATGCATATAATATGTAATATTGACATGTTGAAATATACTTAATATATTATTTTTGTATTAAATCATTTTTATAATTTTCATAATTAAAATCATAATATACTATACATCATCTAATATTAAATATTTAATTTAATAATAATTATAGAATTGTGATTATTTTAATATCAACTCTTAGATATAATAACAAATAAAAAAATATATTATATTGTAATTATTATCTTCTAAACTATAACATGTGATATATAATTTGTAACTCATACTAACTAATAAATAATACATATATCATAAAATGTAGCATATGACATCTAACATGTTAACTTTAATATTTAACAAGTAACTATCACTTTGTAATGTTACAAATCTAAGTTGTAAGTTAATTTTTTTTAATAAAAATATATAATTCAAATATTTAATTAGTAATATAATATGAGTAAAGTGTACAAGAACTCACCTAATTAAAGGATTCATTCTAAACTTTTATCTAAAAATATTTATTATTATAATCATATGTGATTATAGAATTAATTGTAAATCATTATTCCAATTTGATAACTAAATTAATAAATTCATAATTGATATGGTTCATATCAATCAAAAGGATTTTCAAACTCAAACCATCACTAAACAACTGCATATCTATAATATAAAATAATTATAACTGATTACAATCTCTTTAATTGTAACTTTTTTGAGAACAAATAATCTCTATAATTGTAACTTGTTACTTATAAAATATATCTCAAAATATTTATAAAGTAATACAATATCTTAAAATATAACATATGATATAGAACATGCAAGTCTAATGGTTAACAACTAACCATTATTTAGATTACCACTAATTCAATATTTCATATTTCTCTATGTTATTTTAAAAAAATTATAATAATTCATTAAAATATGTCAATATAGAGATGCTCATAATTCGATTAACTAAATTGTTGAATATCAATTTAAACTTATAGTGATTAATCTACTAATCCATATTTAAAATATAACTTTAATAATTAATATGTAATAATCAATTACTATGGTCATTAATCTACTAATTTAAAGTTTCTTTTGTATTATAAACAAATAAAACTTTAGTTATAAAAAATGATATAAATTAATCAAAATTTCGCAAATATGATTCTATAATACATTGAGTATTTTAATGAGGAATGAAGTTAAAAATAATAACTAAGATAATTATAATATAAATAAACAATAATCAACTATTATATTTTAGTTATAATTTGTAACCTACAAATTATAACTTAACATATTTAACAAGCAAGATATTCATTTTTACATTAAATTACACATATTATTTCACTAAAAAATTGTAAAATAATATTTTTTTTAAGCGAAATAATTTTTCATAACTTTATAATAAATACCTGCTCTATGAAAAAATAAAAAATTATTTTAAAAATATCCCAAAAATTATTAATCATTTGCAGAGGATGAGGCTAGATATCCCAATAGCTTGACTATTTTGATTTAAAGAAACTCATGGCTTTTCCCGATACTGGTTGATGGTAGTAGGGCTAACAATTTTTGACATTATCCGATTAAATGACAAGATATGAAACATAATTAAATATTTGAGTTTAATATAAATAGGATAAAAAAAGTAGATTTAAACGGATTGAGTTGTCTAATCCACAATAGACATAATCAAACACGATTATATAATCAAGATAATAGATTAAAATGTAATACATGACATAAATATACACATTTAAACATGATTTTATACAAATATGTTTTTATATATAAAAAAATATCATTGAATTCAATTTTATATTTGCTTAGATTTTAATATTTAGTCTATATTTTCTCAATATATAAATATTTTTAATTAAAAATTAAATACGTTGTAATTTTTTTTATATATTTTTAGATTAAACATGTATTTTCGTGTCATGACATAACAATGATATGATCAATTAAATGATTATACGGTTCATGTCGTGTAGCTTACTTCATAAACAAGTTTGTATTAAGAATGAAGATTTTGACATGATTACTTAAACGGATTATGTTCAAATTAAATATTTTTTGTGTTACACATGTCTCTACATGACACGACATAAATTGTCATCCCTAGATGATAGCACCTGAAAGGAAAGTGTTGTCAGTTTTTTAAAATTAAATTATAAATTAATAGATCTTATCTCTATTAATTTTATTAGAATTATTTATTTTTTAGATATTAAAGCACTAAATTTATTTTGAACAACTCTTTTACACCACAGATTATTATTATTATTATTTCTACAAACTACTTTTATTGAAATAGATGTTATCATTTTCGATGATTTCCACATATAAATATTTCTATAAATAAGAACTATTATTTTATTCAAAAAATTATTAAATTTTATAAATTTATGTATATCTTAAAAATTATATAAAAATTTTAAAAGATACATAATACATATATATAAAAATATTTAGAAAAGATTATAAAAATAATTGATAAATTAAGAACTTAGAAAAAAATATTTAAGAATAACTATTATACTAAGCTATTGATTTAACCTCTTAATCCCATAGTACAAAATACATGTAATATAAAATTCGTTAATCAATATATAAAATTTAATTCCTTATTAAAGATATTTTAGTCAACATGAAATATAAATAAAGTCTTTTGCATATAATATATACAAAATAATAGTTGTTATTTTCATTTTAAAAATTTAATGAAAAATATTTGAACCTCTTATATTTTAATAGTATTTATCATTCAGTTCAAAATAAATAAATAAGATTTTAATAAAATTTAATTTTAAATCCTCAAAAAATGATAGTGATATATTAAAATAAAATATATAAAGTATTAAACTTGAATTTAATATTTGAAAAAAAGTACAAATACAATAGTTAATGTTTAAATAATAAGACAAAACAAAATATGAATCACATGAAATTACACAATTTTCTTCTTTACTAAAATGGTGCAAATTTTGCAAAACAAAAATTTTGGCTGTTACCCTATATTTGGATGGGGTGTTTATAATGGAATGAAATATATTGAATTGATTCAGAAAAAAATTTTATGCTTGGGTTGGAGGGAATGAAATGAAATGGAAGGGAAGAGTTTGGTAAGCCCCCTAAACCCTTCCAAACCATTAAAATGTTGGAGTGTTTGCATGAGTTTGGAAAATTTGGGCACCAAAATTACATATTTGCCCTTAATTTAAGACCGTTTTGTCTTCTTCCCCTAACCCACAACATAAAAATTATAAAAAATTAATTATTCACATTTTTTGTGAATAAAAATAAAATATAATTTTTGAATAATAACAATAAATTTCTATTTTAATATTAAATATTTGATAAATGAAAAATAAAAGAAAATTATATTTGTATGTATAAGGGTATTTTTATCAATTTTAAGTTAACATTTCATTCCATTTCAGTGCAAACAAACAAAATTATTTTCAAACCATTCATTTTCATTCCTACCATCCCAAAAATAAATATAATTTAACATTTTATTTCCATACCAAACCAATCTATTTCATTTCATTCCATTAATGACCCTTCCATTTCATTCCATTATAAACACCCCATTCGATTCCATTATAAATACTCAATTCCATTCCATTAAAAATCCATTCCATTCCATCAGGCTCTTTATTATAGGCTATATAGTCATAGATATTTCTTCTTCAAGGGAGGTACCTATAGGCTTTGAGATTATTCTAAGGCAAAGGCTCGCTGGTTGGACAGTAGAGTTAGTGAAGGCCTATGCAGTCAGGGGCCACATAAAGTGCAAGCAGAACAGAGTGATACGATTACCGTTCCATGGCTCTTTGTCTGGGCGCCGATACATGACACCAACGTCGTCGGCACTGGCGTAAGCTACAGCGTTGCCACACTTATGCCAGACTTTGTATTTTTCTTTTTTAATTCTAAACAGATTTTGATTAAATTTATATTTGATCATATCAAATTCTATATCTATTTCATTCATTTTTTATAGCTGTCTATCGAATTGAATATGCAACCAAATATGATTTTTATTTTGACATTGTTATCAATAAAATTGTGATTGACTGTCTTATTTGGATATTGTTACAATTAGAATTATGATTAATTATTTCAAACTTTGTGTCCAATTGCATAAAATGAAGAAAATTAATATGAAATTCGATATCATCTAATATAGAATTAATTAATATTTGATTAAAATTTGTCAAAAAATTTTTAACAAATTTACCTGCATGTTATGATTGGTGTCATGCAACAATTTCTTTGTTTTTTTAGGAAGTCACAGTTTAAATTTGATCGAGTTAGACTAACATTGCACATGCTGTGAGAATTTGGGGTGGATTGACAATTTATGCATGACTCAATTAGCTGTGATGGCTTGAATCCTTCCAACGCAGTCAGTTTGTATCCACTTAGATGTCTGTGTTGAGGAAATGCTTATGATGTGATGCAGTAGGCAATCGGTCTCTATCCTCTACTTCTCCACTGATGTTATCATTTCCACACTTTAAAACAACACACATGCCATTGGTGGTCCAAGAAGAGGTAATGTTGAAAGAAACCTCACAAACCAAACCACTCTTCTAAGTTTGTGCTTCGATGAACTAAAATAGGACACACATTGGAAGAAAAAAAATGAAGTGGAAACAAATTTATAAGAGAATAATGATTGAGGTCCCACTTGCTATTTGTCCAACTGGGCAAAGTTTCCCATTTCCACAAAGGCGTTAAAATGGCAAATGTGCAACTGTCAACGGTGAAACAAGCGAAAAGAAGATTTTTAGGCCAGCTATCCCTATAAGCTTCACTGGGTTAACAGAAGAGAAGAGAAAACATGGAGCAGAAACAGAGCATTGAAAACAATTCAAAGGCCAAACAAGACGTTATGATCTTAACCTAAAACCAGACCTTGCAGCAGGCAGTTTTTCTGGTACTGTAAATATTAACGTTCGCATAATTGAACCCACTAGGTACATTGTATTGAATGCCCTAGAACTCGATATCCATGAAGTTTTGTCCACCGACTCCAACAAACAAGTAATTAATTATCACTCCTAATTGCAGTATTTTAAATGATTTTATTTAATTTAATAAGGTATTAATCGAATTTTGGGTTCTCGTTGCAACAATATTGTCCATGTGATGTTATTTTGGACGGTGACGATGAAAATACTTGTTTTGGTGTTCCATGCAACTCTTGGTGCTAGTGATGGAGTACCGGAGATTAAGTTTTCTCGATGCTTAATGAACACTTGCGGGGGTTCTATCAATTTTTCTTTCTGTGTCATGTCATGGGCTACGTTGGTTCAATCAGCAGTGATTATTATTTAATTTTATTAGATTAACAGATTCAAGAACAGAGCATGCTCGTTCGGTGGGTGAAATTTTTGATGCAATTAGCTATAAGAAGGGATCCGCTGTTATTTGGATGTTGCAGGGCTATCTTGGGGATGAAATAATCCAGGTGAGAAAGTTCAGATTACTTTTTACAAACTGAATTAGTTTTCCATAGACTGCATCAGCTTCCTTTTGTAATGAAGAGTGAGTTTCTCTTTCACATGTATGTTTGAAAAGGGGTAGAGTATATTTTCAAGTAATATACTGATTTAAATCATCTGCTCAACAATAACAGGAGTCATCCCAACAATTATGCTGGAACATTGTATAATCTATATCTTTAACAGCTTCACCTCTTTTTGAAGACAGAAATCCTTGAGTTGTTACATGAAAAAAATCTGCTTGGGGAAATGCAAAGACTGAAGATTTATGGAGCATCTTTTCAGAGGAAACTGTTGTTCAAGTAAACTCAATGATAAGCAAAAAGGATATCTAGTCATCTCTGTGGAATCTAAAGATAAATTCTTGGAATTTGAACAGGTTAATTTTGCTTAGAAAGAAAACATTAATTTATGAGAGGAATTTTTTGTATTTATTTTGGTTAATAGTTTTGTCGGATTAGAGCTCACAACTTCCATATCCATGTTTGAAACTTTTTCATCGGGTGAGCAAATCTGAAGCTAGTTTGTTTCCTGCTGTCGCAATTCCTACCACCTAGTTCACATGGTGATGGAAGATGGATTGTTCCAGTAACCTTTCTCCTTGGATCTTACAACAAAAGCAGAAAATTTCTATTGCACTCAAAAGTTGGAAGGGTGGACTTATCTGATCTACTTTCAATTTTTTATGGCAATTCAAACTCTATAAATTAACATAATGAAGAGAAATTTGATGAACATTTACAGATCAAAGTTAACATGGAGTAGAGTGGCTTCTGAAGAGAAAACTATGAAGAAAAAATATCATCTAGACTGAGGAAAGCAATGGAGTGCAATAGCTTGTCAGCAGCAGATAAATTAGGTATGTACTACTAATGGATAAACATAATTCCGCCAAACAACTACGGGAGTTCAGAAGTAGAATTGGCGTTGTTAAAAATTGTATCTTTACTCTCTTTGTCATCTCCCAGCATAAATAAGTTTCTTTTCCTGGCTAGCAATATTGCCTTGCATTGGTCTATGGAGTTGCACTTACTAGAAAGAACACTATTCATACTTTCAACTTGTTAGAAGTGCATTATGTGGAATGTTCTCTACCTTCTTGACTTTATAGGAAATCAAAACCAAATAGCAGTATATTTCCTTCGAATGTTCTTTTCAGGCATTTTGGATGACACATGCTCTTTGTGTGGCTTGCGAAATATCACTATCATCTCTGCTTTCCTTAATGGAAGTGTACAGAAAATAGCTTGATTGCATTCTGGCGTCAAAACTCATTGATGTGAATGAATTTAATTTTTAATTGAGAAGATTGTAATAAAGGTATAGCTTTTCAGTTTGTACTTAATACTTCTATCACCCTATAACAGGTTGTCTAGCATCTTGTCCTGACCTAGCGATGGTGCTAGATTGTTGAATATTTGCTTTTGGACTGCACGTGACTTTTTCTTTTAGATATTTTGAATAAATATTCTTAGTCAAAAGTTATTCCTAGTCTTTCGGAAGAAGTTGATTTGTCAATCACTGTTTAAGTTGCTAAAATCTCTCAGATTTATTGTTTTTCTATTATTTTTCAAGTACTATAAATGTAAAGGATGACTGATGAATAATACAATTGAATTCTTTTTCTGCAATTCATATCTTTCTTATTCTCTTTACATTAGTTTCTATTTCAGACTTGATTCTCTGTTTTTTTGAATCTCTAAAACCGTCAATCTGGTATCAGAGCTGCCTTCTTAAGGGATCTATGGAATGGAAGCTGAAGCCAGTTTCTCACAAATTGCTCTAGTTTTTGATGGACAAAATTATCACCTTTGGGCAATGAAAATGTAGACCTACCCGGAGGCTTTAGATCTTTGGGAAGCTGTGGAAGAGGATTATGATGTTCCTTCGCTGCTAACAATCCCACCATAGCCCAGATTAAAAGCCACAAAGAAAAGAAAACTAGAAAGTCAACGGCAAAAGCATGTCTATTCAATGGAGTCAACAACTATTCTTACGAGAATCATGTTACTGAAATGCAGCTAAAGAAATTTGGGATTATTTGAAGGAAGAATATTCCGGAGATGAAAGAATACGAGGCATACAAGTACTAAATTTTATAAGGGAATTCGAGTTGCAGAAGATGAAGTCGTCTGAGACAATTAAGGAATACTCAGATAGATTGCTTGGCATTGTCAATAAGGTAAGGTTACTTGGCACTGAACTTGCTGACTCTAGAATTGTAAAGAAAATCTTGTAACAGTGTCATATGAACCATGTATAACCACCTTGGAGAACACAAGGATCTGTCTAAGATCACTTTGGTGGAGCTGTTGAATGCCTTGCAGGCCCAAGAGCAACGAAGGCTAATGAGACGAGGTCATGTTGTTGAAGGAGCTCTGCCAGCCAAGCACCAGGAAGCTGAAAAAAAACAAGAAGAAAAATTATAAGAAAAATCAGGCGCCAAGCGGTGGAAATACTACAGATAATCAGAGTCAAAGCAAGGCCAGAAACTCAAAGAAAAACTATCCTTCTTGCAAGCACTACGACAAAATAGGTCATCCACCATTTAAAAGCTGGAAGAGGCCAGATGCAAAGAGTAGTAAGTGCAATAAGCTTGGACATGAAGCGGTTATTTGTGAAAGCAAATTCCAAAAGCATGAAGAAAATGCTCAAGTTACAGATCAAGATGAAGAAGATCAGATTTTTGTGGCAACATGTCTTTCAACCAATTCTTTAGAATGTTGGCTGATTGACAGAGGTTGTACAAACCACATGACTTATGGCAAAACTCTTTTTCAGGATTTGAAGCCCACCGGAATTAGAACTAGGACTGGCAACTATATTCCTGCAAAAGGAATAGGGACTATTGCACTTACTACAAGTTCAGGTACAAAAACAATTTCTGACGTTCTTTAAGTACCTGATATTGATCAAAATTTGCTCAGTGTTGGACAGCTGATAGAAAAAGGATTCAAAGTATCCTTTGAAGATCGACACTGCTTTATCTATGATACTACAGGTCAGGAAATTTTAAGGGTTAAAATGAGAGGTAAAAGCTTCTCATTTGATCCAACAGAGGAGGAAGAAACTGTATACTGCTCTCAGGTCAGTACCACAGAGATATGGCACAAGAGACTTGGGCATTGTCATCTTCAAAGAACGTTGAAAATGAAGAAAGAAGACATGACAAAAGGCTTACCAATACTTGTTGATCATTTGCCTAATTGTAATGCTTGCCGATTCGGTAAGCTGAACAGAATGTCATTCCTAAATCAACTTGGAGAGCCTCCCAAAAGCTGCAGAACAGAATGTCATTCCTAAATCAAGTTCGAGAGCCTCCCAAAAGCTGCAGTTAATTCACACGGATGTAGCAAGGCCGAAAAGAACGCGATCATTGAAAGGTAGTTTATACTATATTCTTTTCATTGATGATTTTACAAGAATGTGCTAGATTTTTATCTTGAAATTCAAATCAGAAGTGGCTGGAGTATTTTGGAAGTTTAAGAAAATGGTGGAAAATTAAAGTTGCTGCAAGATTCAATCTTTAAGGTCTGACAATGGAAAGGAATATACTTCGGCTCAATTTAACTTATTTTGCGAAGATGTTGGCATTGAACATCAACTTACAACTCCCTACACTCCGGAACAAAACGGAGTCGGTGAAAAAAAAAATAGATCGATGATGGAGATGGCTAGATGTATGTTGCATGAGAAGGAGTCGCCTAAAAATTTTTGGGCAGAGGCAGCCAACACGACCATTTTTTTTACAAAATCGGCTTCCAACGAAAGCTTTGGAAGATAAACTCCATTCGAGGCTTGGTATGGGTACAAACCTTCACTAAGTTTTCTTAATGTTTTTGGCTGCGTATGTTTTGTTTATGTTCCACAGGTTATGCGTGCACGCTTGAAAAAAAGGCAATTCCAGGCATCTCTGTGGGCTATAGTTCAGTGTCAAAAGCCTACAAAGTTTATCATCCACAAACTGGAAAGATGACCATCGCTAGAGATGTACAATTCAACGAGGATAAGCAATGGACTGGAAGAATTTGCAAAAAATACTTGAATCCTTACAGGACAATTTTTCAGAAGTGCAATGACAGAATGAGTTTGAAGATAAGCCTTCAATCAGAGGTACAAGGCTACTTTTAGACATCTATCAAAGATGTAATGTAGCACTATGTGGACCAGCTAACTATGAAGAAGCACTTAGAGACTTGAAATGGAAGAAAGCCATGGTGGAGGAGATGTCCATGATTCAAAAAAATAAGACGTGGGAATTGGTCAAAAAAGATGAAGATAGAAAAGTCATTGGAGTGAAATGGGTGTTCAGAACAAAGCTCAATGCTAATTGCTCCATCAACAAATACAAGGCCAGACTCCTAGTTAAAGGGTATGCACAAATTTTTTGTGTTGATTAATTTGACGCGTTCGCTCCTATTGCTATGTTAGACACAATCAGATTGGTGCTACCAATAGCAACACAAAGGAGTCGGAAAGTGTTTCAGTTAGATATCAAATCAGCCTTTTTAAATGGAGTGTTACAGGAAGAAATATATGTAGAGTAGCCATAGGGATTTGTGAAGCAAGGTGAAGAAGATAAAGTGTACCAACTCAAAAAGCCCTCAATGGCCTAAAACAGGCGCCACTAGCCTGCTACTGTAGGATAGATGAGCATCTATTAAGTCTAGGCTTTGAAAAAAGCTTATCGGAGTTCACCCTTATGTGAAACATAAACAAGCTGCAAGATAAAAGAAAAACTTAACAGAATAAAACATTTGTACATAGATTATAATCACATCAACCAAAACACCAAAGAAATGAAGCTCTACAAATAACAGATGAATTAAGAAATAAAAGGATGGAAAAAATGAGTATGATAATAAATATTACATGAAAAGATGTAGGACTATAAGGCAGTAAGGCAGAGGAAGGAGCGATGGCAACAAGGAAAAAGAAGAGAATTTTATGTTGCAACACTGGCCTAAATATATCGCCTCATTTTGTTATTAATCGATTGGTAATCACTGATTTTGTGACTATTCAATTCAAAACCGTGACCGACACATAAATTAATGTTATTTTTAATCTAGTAAGTCTAGATAGAAAATATATTTCTAATGTTCAAAAGAAAGAAAATAATCAATGATTATTAACTTGAATAACACAGTCTCTAAATATCCAAAAAATTTTGAACAAATAATAATAAAACAAAAGAATCTTAAAAGTAAAATGTAGATTCTCTACATATTTGAATCAAATAAATCATTCGAACAATGAAAATTAGCTCGAGAAAAATGAAGTTCGGACATATTCAACAACTATAAAAAATGGATAAAATTAATCTTTCAAAAAAAAGCAGACCATAGCTTAGATCAATTACAAATATCTAATGATATGAAAAAAAGAGAGTAGATGTGGGTTGAGCTAGTGCTAAATAAATGATAATTATAGCACAAAACAAAATAAGAACAAAAAAGCGTTCGAATAATTTCATAATAGTTTTGTATTTATAAACACGTTAATGTTACAGACAATTAGAAACTAATTTAAACAATCAACTAATAGAGGTTTTAAATCAATATTTAATTCATTTAAATCAATCAAACATTTCAAATCAAACCATTTCGATATAGTACTTTAGAGTGATGACAATCCACATCACCAAAAACCTAGATAGTAAGTGAACTATTGGATAATTAAATATAAATCGCCTCCTCTACATATATAAATACATGACTCTAATGTAATACCTAATGAATTATGTTGCATGATAGTAAATAATGCAATCCTATTATCGTGATAGTCCACAAAATGATGCCCAGATAATCAAATATACATAATTGAGTACTAAATACAATTTTAGCCAAACTTATTCAAATAAACATCGGATTATAAATCGAAATTCAAATCATAGAAACTCAAATATCATAAATAATATTATAGATAACAATCCTAAAAAGTTCAGATGTTAATAATCCAAGATTCAAATACTCTTGAATCAATAAATAAAATCAAAACTATTCAAAACATTTAAATTTACAATATCAACGACAGGTGGTTTAGAGTATTATATGAAGTTTTAAACAATTTAAAGGTTTGTTTTCGAAAACCTATAAATCTCCAAATGCATAGAATATTTAATAAACATTTACTTCAATAGTTCATAATTAATAAAAAAACAATATAATCAATTTGCTAAAGATTCATGTCAAAGCATTTATAAAATATATTGAAAAAGTTTTCATCAAATATCTAAATATTTTATGTTAAGAAATTTTTAAAAGGATAAAAAAAATATGATATAATTACCATTCACCTGAACTTTAGATACAAGCTAAGTCCATAATATAAGCTATATCCAAATACAAAAAGATGTAACCTCAACTGACACAAGAAAGATCTAAATTTCCTATACAATTATAAAAACAATACAATTAATCCAAGTATGTCCCTCAATTATTTAATTAGAGCGAGGTCAAAAAATAAAAACTCCAATTTAAGAAACTAATTAGAATAACTAATCAAAATAATTTATAATTTATAAGTCAATAGTCATAAATTATATACATATATAAAAGGGCTACATTAAAAATAATTTTTAAAACCAAAAGTATAATAATAATAATAATTTAATGTTGGAACTTTATAGGTACATTGAAATACCGTAATTATATAATATTTGAAGCTCTCTCAAGATAACATTGATGAGTAAATATATTAAATTAAACAAACATGGGACTAGAAGGTATAATAAGACAAATCAAAATTGACGCTATCATTATAATATTGCAATTGCTCATGGCATCAGGTGGACAAAAATGAGCAGAGAATAAGACACTGAATGAATTAAAATGCAGTGTTACTTCTTGAATGGTACAGTGAGGTAGAACGTCAACAATGTTTTATATATATATTGTCAATAAATATTGATAGATTATAATAATTTCTTATTTTGGATCCTGTCTTTCTTCAAATAGGTCTTCCTTTCATATAAATATTTTATGTGAAAGGAAGACCTATTTGAAGAAAGACAGAATCCAAAATAATAAATTATTATAAGTTATCAATATTTATTGACAAAATACGGATTCATGTTTCGTATATATATATATATATATATATATATATATATATAGAGTAGCGATAAAATTTTTGGGAAAGACTTAATTTAAGTAAAAGGTTCAGCAATTTTTTTTAATTGAGTTTAGCTTCTTTTTTTTTTTTCCTTCCAAATCAATTGAAGTTGATCTTTTTAGTAAAAAAATTCCTGAACCTTTTACTCTCTGAAATGGAGTCTAGGCATGCACTAACCAATTCTTGAATAAACTCAACATGGCAGGTGGAAAGGACACTTCCAGCTTCATCACGATCCAAGCAAACATTTTTAACATTACTATAATATAAAAATTAAAATCAGAATACAAAATCTATAGTAATTCAAACCTAAATGTATACAAAATTCATCATAAACTAAAAGCTTAATAGTAATTACTATACAAAATTTAAGTTGATATAAAAATATTAAGTCAAATAGTTTTTTAATATTAAAATGATTAACTTTTTTTAAATAGAAAAAACATACAAAACTTAATTAAATGAAATCGTTCGTTTTTTTTCAACAAATTGCTTATCAAAAATATAATTTTATGTTAATTTTGAGATGTTATATAAAATTATTTTAGTAATTTTGCTCTTTTAAATGTGTTTTTAATATATACATATATATATATATATATATATATATATATATAT
>CATIWR010213098.1:0-11495 GCA_949677035.1 Omphalea diandra | reverse complement strand
ATATATTATAGGTAGTTAAACAAGCACATTGTGTCATTTACCTCAGATTAATGATCTTTTTAATCAATCATAAGGAGCTAGTGATTCGCTAAGAATGACTTTAGATTATATTTATCATTTGAAGGAAAACAAGGATAGATTAAATAGCTTTTAGGATATAATGTGGCTATTATAAGTTCTTAATGATGTCATTTGGACTCACTAAAGCATCAACAACTTTCATGGATTTGATAAACAGGGTGTTTTAGCATTTCCCATATCACTTTATGACTATTTTCATTGATAGTAGCTTAGTGTAGTCTAAAGTCCTAATAAGCATGCCTAACATTTAAGGATAGTTTTCTAGATTTTTAAGGAACCATTTGTTGTACGCCAAGTTCTCCAAGTGTAAATGTTTATCAAATGATATGACCATCCTTAATTAAATGGTATTTGGTAAAAGGATTTAAGCGGAGCTAAAAGAGATTTATATAGTTATCCATTGGCCTAGAAAAATTATGGTTTTAGATGTAAAAAGTTTTTTAGATTTGGCAAGGTACTACTAAAGTTTTATGTAGGATTTCTTCAAGTTGTCAGCCTTTTTGGCAAAGCCAATCCAAACAAATGTGGAACTTTTATTGATAGAAGCATATGAGGCAAGTTTCCAACAATATAAGAATTTTTTGGCATCCATTCTAATGTTAGCTTCAGATATACCACGTACTATTATACTTCTAGAGTAGGTCTTAGGTATATGCTGATTTAACATGGCACAGTGATCGCCTATGCTTAGAGATAGCTAAAGTAACAAGTAGAATCATCCCACTAATGATTTAGAAATGGTAGTAGTATTTATATGACAAGCCTTATAAGATCTTCATAGGCTAAAAGAGTTTATAGTATATTAAAATCTAAAGTTGATATGGCTGATTAAAAGGTACTACATCATATTTCATCATTAAATTAAAAGGAATGCTTCATTATGGTAAGAGACTATATTTTCCTATAGTGAATAAGCTTAAAGAGCATGTTATAAGCGAGGCACATAATGCTACTTATATGTCCATCCTAGAGCTCTCATGATATTTCATGGTTGAGGCCTATATAATGATGGAAAAAGATGAAAAGGGATATAAGCTCAATCTAAGATCTACTGGATGACTTGTTAAGAGGTGAATTTGGAGCATTAAAAATTAGTAAGGTTGTTGAATCTTCTTACCATTTGAGAATGGAAATGGTAGCAAATTACTTTACAATTTATTAGAAAATTGTTGCATTTAAAAGGCTATGAATCTATTTTGGTGATTATGTATCTTTTGATTAAGATGACCATTTTCTTTTAGCGAAAACCACTTACTTTGTGACAAGTGGCTAAGTTATATATGAATTAAACCATTTACTTATATGGAGCTCCAGTTTTGATTATTTTTATATAAGTTTTTAGTTCATTTTAAAATTTTAAAGGAGCATGCAAAGGGACATGGGTACAAGATTAGACTTCAACACAAGCTTTAATTAGATGGACAACCTAAGAAGATGATCCAAATGTTAAAGGATATGTTTTGTATATGTGCACTTAATTTCAGTGACTATGAGAAAATACACCTACCATTGTAGACTTTGCATATAATAATAGTTATGACTCCAGTATTAGGATGACACCTCATAAGGCATTGCATGGGAGGAAGTGTGTATCTCCTTTTTTATTAGGAAAAGTTTGGTAAGGGAGTTCCATTAGGTAT
Organism: Omphalea diandra; assembly: GCA_949677035.1. Lineage (NCBI taxonomy): Eukaryota > Viridiplantae > Streptophyta > Magnoliopsida > Malpighiales > Euphorbiaceae > Omphalea > Omphalea diandra. The sequence continues at coordinate 9,774 of CATIWR010213098.1, read as the reverse complement.
AGACTCGGTTTAAGTGATGAATAGAGCAATGCCTTAATTAAGGAAAGGTTAAAAAAGTATCTAGTAAGCAAGAGTTATGTAAACCTAAAGTACAAATATATGCATTTCAAGGCTAGTAAATTTGTATTTCTTAAAGTATCCTTAATAAAAAAAGTTATGAGATTTATCAAGAATGAGAAGTTATCACCCTTTTATGTTAAACCATTTCAGATAATACAAATGGTTGAACAATTTTCTACAGCTTATCATTACCATCGAAGTATGCGAATATCATCTAATGTTCCATATATTGATGTTTAAAAAGTTTATGACTAGTCTATTCATATGTGATCACAAAGTTAGAGGACAAGATCACCCTATATTACATATATGAGTATTTAGTTGCGATCATGGACATGCAAATCAAGAAGGTTTGCACCAAGGAGATCGTTATGGTCAAGTTCCTTTAAAGAAACCATGATATTAAGGAGTGTACATGAGAGGCTAAAGATAAGATGGTAGAACATATTCTAACCTTTCTAGTGATGTTTATAGGTGATTACTATAGCATGAGTTGTAATGGCTTAGGCTCAACTCGCCTATATAACCTATGAATAACGACCAAGCCATGCATTCTATAATGGTTAAACCATATTAATAAAATAGTTAGGCTAAACTTATATATATATATTGCTAAATTTTCTTGTTAACTATCAATATGAGATTTCCAAACTAATCTTTAAACACCTCAACTTAACACCTCTAGGCATCCAAGTTGACACTTTGATGTAGGATGGTACAATATCTCATATTTTAACTCATGACATCCTTATCATAACTTGGCTTATAATTAGGCCCATGCCACTAGGTTGCTAATTGGGCTAGCCAGGATTTAGCCCTTAGGCATTGCAGTTTGCCAATGCCTTAGGTAGCTCTTTTTTGTCTCTAGCTACAGACAACCCTTTTCTTATAAGACCACTAGTTTCACACAAATTTTGTATCCAGGTTCACTTTAGTACCTATTATATGGCTTGGGATAAACTAGCATGTATAACTTGTGGATAACGGCCTAACCATATGGCCTCTAAGTTACTAAAGTAGTTAGACTTAAAATTATATATGTTGCTAACCTTTCTTAATCATCAAAGTCAAATTTCTAAAATTAATCCCTAAGCACCTTAAGCTAGCATCTTTAGGCATCCAAACTAACACCTTAACTCCGGATGTTACATTGCTCCTTTAAACATTCAACAATGAATGTTCTTAAATGAAATGAGTTTGCAACACCACTATCTAACCATATGCTTAAGCCATATTTAGAGAAGGAATGAGAATGATGTGTTTCACATTTGTTTGCTCATGTTTCACTAGGTATTAAAGTGTTGAAATGGTTGGTAATTCAGTTAGATAAGTTTGAGAAATAAGAAACATGTCATAAGCTTGAGGTCTTTGCCTTAAGAACGTCGTATGATCATATTTCTCATAAAATGTAGTTATGGCATGAATAATCTGAACCATAGGTATGGCACCTTGTCCATCATAACTATATTTCTAAGCAAAAATTAGATAGTAGTCATAGTCATTTCTAGAATAAATTTCCCATAATTCATGTTTTTAAGGTTATGGCTAGGGCAAAAATAAAATAATGTGTGTTCTGGAACATAACTATGTTGGCCTTTTACTTATATAAAGAGCTATTTAAAGCTCATTTGTTTAAAGATACCTTCATTTACACTTTAGCATCTTATTTCACTTCCTTTGAGTTTCCCATACTTAAATCAGTTACCTAAACACCGAATCTATTTAATTTAACTATAGATATACATTATCTAACATATTTTCTTCTAGATCAAACTGGATTAACAAGTCTTCCAATATGTTCTTTGAGCTCTAAAAGACCTATTCTTTCTCACTTTTTTAAATTCCTCTTATTTTTTAGCATGGTTGAGAGATAATTATGTTAGGAAAAACCTCAGATGCAATCTAGATGTTGTTAGGTTAGTGTTTGAAGATATTGAGGAGTTAAATTAGGGATTCAATGCAACCATTGGTTAATCTTTGTTATTCGTGATTTAAATGGCTTTCTTTTAGAGTTATTTACGAGTTAGGTAGTAATAAGCATGCCTAAAATTTATAAAATTTAGTTGGGTTCAATGATTTTCTTCCACCTTCTTACATATTTAAAATTATGAGTGTAATGTGTTTTAAGACCATCAAGAGCAAAAAAGAGACCCATAGTGTTACATTGGAGTTTGATTTTATATTTAGAAAGGATAGCAAGTTGTAAGTAAATAATATTTATCATAGCATTTCACTATTTCTTTCCTTAATTTATTTATGTTCATGTATTATAATGATGTGAAACTAAATAATAAGAAGAATGGCATAAAAAATTCATTTGCATTTAAGTGTCTTAAACGCTATTGAGTTATGATGTGTATGTGAGTCTTGAAAATGATTTGATTTGCTAACTAGTTAATAATCGATCATAATAAGTATAATAATGATACGATAAATGATATGCTAAAACATATTAAGAAATTCAAGCCAAAGAATGCTCATATCACTTAGATAAGGTTATTAGTAGAATGGAGAAGGAGATGTCCCTTATAGCCTATGAGGTAATCAATAGCTTATACCACCTTATGTATGAATAATATATAATTGCTTATATCGAGTATAAACATATTAAGAAGCATAAATGCTTGATTAATAGTGATATGTCATGCTTGCTAGTATTTTGTTGAACTGATACACTCATTTTGGTCTTATAATCCCTAACTTAGAACTCTAAGAAGAGAATTTCAAAAGAAGACTATTTATGTATGTTGGGTATCACTTGAAGCACTAGAAATAAGTTATATTTTTTAAGTTACATAACATGTCATAAAATTCAAGCACTAATAAGACCTATTCCCAACTTGCTTTTTTAAAAAAGCAGATGATGTTTTTTTCTTGTTTTCTAGCATAATTGATGTAGAATTATATTATAAAAACCTTATATGGAACTAGGTTATGGTTTAAAGCTCTTGAAGAGCTAATTAGGAATTTAACCTAAGAGTTAATGTGTCAAATAACTTTCCTTTAACATTCTATAGTTATTTAGAAGTTAGGTTAGAAATGGGTATGTATAAGAGTTATGGCACCTTAGGTATATTTGGGTTTGAGGAATTTTTTTATTGATAAGTATAATATGTGTTTCTAGAGAATTAAGAGTACGGAGGAGGCTTGGAGTGCCCCCTTATTTGCTTAAATTCGAGATTTATAATGATATGAAACTAAATAATAAGAAGAATAATTTAAACATTTATTTGCATTTGAGTGCATTAGATCGGCTAAATTCTATTGAGTTATAATATGTAGCTGAGTCTTATGAATTATTTAATTATGAACTAGTTTATGATTGTTCATGATATACAATTATAATAATTATATGATAAAATGATATTTTTAAACATGCAATATGGCTTAGGTTAAAGAATACTCCTTTCACTTTAAAAATGGAATTTAAATAAGATAGCTTGGGTCAAAGAATACTCCTCACCTAGATAATGTTTAGAGTACAAGAAAGAATGAGGTGTCCCTCGTATCCTAAAAGGCAAACCAATGACTTGGACCACCTTATGTTTGCTTATGTATGAACAATATGTAACTAACCATAAAGAGCAAGAAGATAGTTAGAAACATTTAGATGCATTAATGCATGTAATAATGATACATCACACCAATTAGTATTTACTTGTTGAGTTGAGACACTTGTTCCATGTATTACCATCCTAATAAATTAGAGGCCTAAGATGAAATGGATATTGGTTTTATGTATGTTAGGTTATCATTGGATGTACTAAGAACAAATTGTATTTTTAAGTTATGTAATATATAATAGAATTCTAGTTATACGTAATTTCTAGTTCAAAATTTTAATTCCTTGAGGTTTTTGATGTCTATATGATATTGATAGATAAGGGCTTATAGCTTATTTACTCTAAGATTATGTTGCCTAATTAACTTCTAAGAATAGTGTTTCTATGGGCTTGGATGAAATCGTAAAAAGGGTTGACTATAGAAAAGTCCCCTCATTTTTCATCAAGACTTTTGAATGCCTCAAATGAAGATTGCAATGATAATGATTATATGACAATATCATAGATAGATTTGTTATGGCATCTCATGACAAAATCAAAGGGCATTTTTGCCATTTTAATGCTTACTAATGACTAAATCATAGCTTTTCGATGGAAGGATATAACAACAAACAAAATGAAAGCCAAGGAACTTTTATTAATTTTAAAAATACAAAGACCAATAAGTTAAATATGTTAAATCTGAAAAGGGAAATTAATAACTTGGATAATACAAAACTTTAGGATTTTTTGTAATCTAATTTAGTTCTTTAAATTATGGCAATTAAACATAATGATTTAATTTTTTCAGCAATTATATACAATGTTGGTGTTCTTAGTGAATTATTCTTTATTGGCAAGCAAAACACTTCATACCAGATATTTTTTTTTCCTTATTTTATGAATACACTTAACATGCACATACTTTTAATTAGTAGCTTGATCACTTGCTTAATGTGTATGGATTCTATATTTGAAATTTTCTTTTTATCTTTTGGGTAACCAAAGATTTAGGGTCACATGTGTAACTTGCCTCTCAACTATTCAAGAAGAGTCACTTTGACACTTTATTTTTAATTATGGTATATTTAATATTTAATATTAAATTTTTTCCATATTAAATACTGATTTAAAAATGAAATTAATGTGAATATCACACATCTTTAAAATTGTATCAATCAACTAAACTAAAATACCCTCATCCATCCCCTGAATCTCATAATTGCACAATTTTTTATAAATTCTTAAAAATATAAAACTTTTCTCCGTAATTCTATATTCATCTCTAAGGATTCTTTAATCAAAGTACAACTCAAGTTCAGGAGATTAGAAGAGATAATCTTTTCTTAAGAAAGAAAGAAAAAAAAAAAAAAAAAAGAACTCACCATGAAAGAAACCAAAGCTAATGCAAAGGAAATTATCTTCTGTTTAAAAAAAAAAATTATATATACCTTAGAATAGGATCAAGCTTTCCTACCAAAGTTAAAAAGAGGATGGTGCTTCTAGTTTTAAACCAAATGCCAATTTAGCAATAAAGGATATGTTTGTTTTTTAAAAAAAATCTTATACATAGAAAATATTTTTAAGAAAAATATTTTATAGTGTTTGGAACACATTATAAAAATATTAAGCTTCTTTTGGTTTTCAAGATTATACTAAATTTAAGATCACAATTTATTATTTAATATAAGGAAAAACATTAAAAAAATCATGGGTATCACCAAATTTTTGGCAACCACCACCGAACTGGTGATGGATATCAATAATCAATGATGTCTTATAAAAATAAATATATATTTATATAATTTATTTTTCATTTGAAGGAGTTTGTTAAATCCAAAACATGACCTTCTCTTTTGAAAAGAGCAAGTTATTTTCCTTTAAAATAGTTTAGTTTTTCATTGATCAAAAATATTTTTTATTGATCAATTCTCCTTAGCATATCAAATATTAGAAAATGCAAAAATATATATTTTTTGATGTTTTTTGTGAAACAATTATAGCATAAGTAGTGATTTAAACAATGTAGGCAATGCTTTGCTTCCTACATATGATTCTGCTTTAACATTTAGATGCTCAAATTTGACTTCCAATGTGAGAAGTTATGCTCTTGTTCTGAGATAGATCCAAGAAAACGAAAATGCATTGCTCTGGAACCATATCTGAAAAAATCTCATAATTGATAGTTTTTTTTTATGGCCCAGGCATAAGAGTTTAAAGGATGAGCATGAAAGAAGCTTGTAATATGACCAAAACAATGTTATCGACATACTTATTCTGCTAGATTTGCACCATGGTGCTTCACAAAATGGCGTATCAATGACCAACAATAAGAATGAGAAAATGAATGTAGGTGTAGATATTTTACTAAATTCATAAACTATGGCTTAAAAATTAGTGGTAAGTTAAGTTTGGTACTTGCTTAGCTATTATTAATCTTTTCTTTGGGTTACAAACCATATTGGTGGTGTTTGGTGTTGGTTTGATCATTAGAACCTCTTGTAAATGTTTCCATGAGGCATCTAAATGGGAGATTTCTCTCTTGTGATTGGTTGGTGACGAATTGTTGGCTTTAATGAGGAGAAGGCTATTAAATTGCAATGTTTGGTGATTAAGGTAAGATCTTAAGGTGTAGGACTAGACCATGTCAAGAATGAGAGTGATTTTTTTAATTATTTTTTCATTTGGGAATTAGTTTAAGAACCAAAAAGAAGGTAGAAATAAGTATGGGGCAGTGACATTACTATTGACTGTTGTTAACTCTTCTCATTACTTCTTTATTCTAGATCTACCATGTTCTTACCGCTGCTCTACTATGAGTTAAGAATGTTATGGTTGAAGATATGAGTTTATGGAATAAGGGTGTTTTAGTTAATATAAAAATGAGTTTATGAAATCAATTACTTCATTTGAGTTATAAGACATTTCGACATGTCATTTTTTATATCAACAGTTTTGAGTTTAATTAATCATAAATAAATTATGATAATTTAAAGAGAAAAATAAAATATCAAATACTAAATTTATCAAAATTAAAAGTGAAGTATTATGGTGATCTTTCACAAATAATTAAAATAACAAGTTATTTATTTAGCCAAAGATTAGGAGAAGGCTCAAAAGATTTTGAACAAAATATGAGAAGTAGAAATGAGGGCACTAATGGCTAAAAAAAGGAAAATTTTAGATAGTAATAGTCAATTGATGGTGAATGTCACATGCTTATTCAAAATTGGATAAAAATGTACTAAAACCTAATATTTTGAGCTTATTTATCACAAAATAAAGGATTGGATTAAATTGCAAAAACTTTGGATGTTACAAGTAATTATCCCAACAATGAGAAGAAAAGGAAAAACACTAGTGTCCTATCATCTTTTCTGGACCTATTTACAATATAGGCTTTTATTTTCTGATCTTAAACCTAGCTCGACCCATATATTCAAAATTGTGAATTTGACCAAGTTGGGTCTTTTGTATCAAAAACTCCATTATTATATTTTTTTTATTAGGATTATACGAGTTAAGTCTTAGAAAAAATCCCAGCCCATCTAAAATAGTATCAGGCTTATGGTCACCATGTTTAGATCTAGTCTTCTTTACCCACTACACCTAGGACCTCTTTCTCTCTCCTATTTAAAAAAGTTAAATACATTGAGCCTTGAGCTTTCCCTTATTATACTACTTAATCCTCCATTTTTGTATATTATACTAAAATGTCATTCTTTTTTAGTTTTGTTAGATTAAAAATACTTTTTTGTCCATTTTAATAAATTTTTTATTAGCAAAATAAAAAAGTCAAACTTAATTTTAAATTACCTTAAATTTCCTTTTCTTCTCATTCTTTTCTCTTTTCTTGCTATCACAATTTCAATTTCAATTGAAATGAAATCCAATTATAGAATTATTTTGTTAATTTATTTATTATGACACTTTCCATAAAACTAATCAAACCATAAATAATCATTTAAAAGATAAGTTTGCTAGTAATTTATGATAATGATGCTTTTGTTTATCATTCATCTCATCAACTAATCTAATAACATTACAAGAAAGTCTATCTTTATGGTTGTATTACTCTCACTCTCTCCCCTTAGACCCATAAACCCATCAAAGACTATTATTACCCTTCACTTCCTTATCTCCATATTCGAAACACCCATTTCTCCCTCCTCATAAATCTCACCATTTGAACATTAAATCTTTTTTTTTCTTTACACTCCTTCCCTTCTTCTCCTTCTCCAACAATAAGTACTTCATCTACATACTTGAATCTCGAGGATTCTTTCAAAACATGCAACTTCTTGAGTAATGAGGAGCTTGAAAAGTTTCAAACTCTTCAAAGTTTCAATCTTTTCAAGAACTTGGAAAAGGCTCGATGTGGATTTGAATAATGAGGACATAAGAGATTGATATGGTTTTGAACTTGTTGACTGAGTCATTTGTTGAGTCTATGTATTTAATTGGTGGATATATAACTTAATTAAGGCTTTTAATCAAATAGTACTTGATGGAAAGTAAAAGTGTGATGCCATATACAAGGAAGAAAAAGGATGGTGGTGAAGATAGGTAAGAAGAAGAGAAGGGGGCTTAGCAGCAAAACTTTAGTTTGAGTAAGTTTCTTTGAGGTAGATAATGGTATTAGCATAACTAACACTGCGACAAGGTCGACTTGGGAGTGTGGCGTGGTGGATGAGATTGTAGTGCTAATTTTGTTAACTTTGATTAAGTTTTCTTAGTTTCTTTGAGGCTATTTTAGGGCAATTTTTATGATCTATTATAGGTTTCAAGTTGTGAATATTCAAATCTTAGAATTTTAATGGAGAAATTTAGGGGCGATGGATAGAGTGGGTGACTAATGGTATGCTTTGGCAGAGGTTGTAGGCGCTACTAATATTAGCTTGCATCTATAATTTGTTGCTTGCATCTATAATTTGCCTTAACCAGCAAATTACAAGGACAATGCCCTCTTGCTGCAATAATTGGAGAAAAAATATTTCATTTAATATTATTGATATAATTCTACAATCAATGGAACTAATTTGAGAAAATTTCAATCTTTTTGTGGTAATGGAGATGAGTGGTGGTGGTAATAGTGGAGCAGCATGTAAAATGAAAATTAAAATAAGAACTAAGAGTAATATAGACCTTTTTATGTTAATTTAATAGAAATTTTATCAGTGTACCGAAAGAAAATAATTATAATATATAAAAAATTATATAAAAATGAAAGGCTAAATAGTATAATAAGAGAAAATCCAGGGAGTCAATCTATTTATCCCTTTAAAAACAGGATATTCCTTCATCCTTGAAATCCTCTTAGATCATGCAGCATATTTTGATAGGCAAAATATAAAATTTTACCATGTAGTTTTTCTATTTGGCAAATATGATCATGTGATTTGTTTATTAGCAAAACTCTATCTTGTGGTATAATGTTATTTCCAAAGTGCTACCAAATCCATAATTTTGTTACGTCTATCTGAGTTGGTACCAAATTTTGTCCATTATTTCAACTAATTATGCATTTAAGATTTGGATATAAAATTTATTCATTCTAAATATAGAATTTATTTATTTTTATTTAATTTTTGTATATATTTAAACAAATTTTACATTGATAGAAATAAATTTTGTTCAAATATATATAAAAAATAAAAAAATAAATTTTGTATTTAAAGTGAAGAAATTATGTACGCATACATATTAGTTGAAATAACATATATAATCTAGCATCAAGTCAGATGGATGTAACAAACTTACGAATGTAGTACTACTTTACAAATAACATTATACTATAGGCAAATAACATTATACTATAGGGTAGAGTTTTGATAATAAACAACTCACATGACTATATTTGACAAAGATAAAAATTGCATATTAGAATTTTGTACTTTCCCTTATTTTGATTATCATACCGAATTTCACCTTGAGTCCACAATCGCAAGAACCACCACCTTCACCATACTAGATACAGTGAGTGACAAGACAAGTCAGTGTTCTTCGATTGATAAATGAACACCCATACATAGATATCATAGAATGGTGGAAAGTAGATTTATGTGTAGTAGCAAAATCTGTATATGATAACGCACGATATGCTATGGTAGCATATGACGGAGATTCTGGGTTGATATTTTGATGAGGTTTTGACGTTAGAGGCTTTGGGCTA
>CATIWR010213075.1:0-42826 GCA_949677035.1 Omphalea diandra | reverse complement strand
AGTGAAACACTTGAGTGAGGTTTTGTGTTAGCTTAGAAAACACATTGTTGTAAGGTTGTGTGTTAGCCATCAAAACACAAGTTGTATAAGTTGGGTGTGAGCTTGAAAACACCATTGAGATAGTGAAATACCCAATTGATTGATTGGGAGTGGACGTAGGGTCAATTATACCCAAACCACTATAAATTGATTGTGTCTCCTTTATTCTCTCTTCTCCTCTTTTATCTTTGTTTTGAAATTTTTATTCACCAATTCAACCCCCCTTCTTGGTGCCTAAGGACAACATATATGACAAACACAGGTTTTAACATAGTGTAAGGGACGTATTACTGCAAGTTGATGTCGTTTAGGCTTAAAAATGCAAGAACGACATACTAACGAATAACAATAACCCTACTGCATGACTTGATGCATAAAGAGGTGGAAGTGTATGTGGATGATATGATGGTGAAGTCAAAAACTAGGGAAGGTCACTTTAAAGCTTTAGAGAAATTCTAAAGAGGGTTGATGAGTACAACCTGAGTCAAATCCAAAAAAAATATGTATTAGGGGCCACCTCTAACAAGCTGCTAGGACACGTGGTTAGTGAGAGGAATCGATGTAGACTAAAAAAAAGTAAAGGCAATTTAGGATATGCCCATACTAAAAATAGATAAGAAGATATGAGGTTTTCTAGGTCACTTACATAACATTAGTTTGTTTGTAGCAAGACTAATGCCAATTTCCTAGCTGATCTTAAAGTTATTAAGGAAAGATCATCGGCTGGAGTAGAATGAACAGTGTTAGAAAGTCTTTGAAAGAATAAAAGATTAATTACCTGCATGTATTAAAAGCTCTAAAGCCTAGAAAAACATTGATTTTGTATCTATCTCCATCAATGCAATGTTGGCTTAAGAGGATGAAACATGGAGCAAACATGTAATGTACTATCTTATCAAGAAATTTTTGTCCTATGAAGTGAAGTATAATTAGAGGGAGAAGACATGTCTAGCACTAGATTGGGCGATAAAGAATTTGAGACATTATTTTTAGTCATATTTCGTAGAGGTGGTTTCAAATATTGACCCAATAAAATACTTGTATGAATCCCCCTCATTCACTAAAAGATTGCCAAAGTGGTTGATCTTGTTGACCAAATTTTATATTAAGTACGTGACCAAAAAGGTGGCTAAGGGACAAATAGTTTTAGAGTACTTAGCACAATAACCTCTCGAAGGAAGAGAATATAAACTTCTCTAGTTCCCAAATGAGGGGTTAGGAGCAATTGAACCTCAAGAGTGGAGAGTATACTTTGACGGGGCTATAAATAAGAAAGGGCTAGGTGTATGAGTGATTCTAATCTCGCTAGAAACAGAGTTCTTCCCTGCAGCTAAAAAGTTGAACTATAAGGCAACCAATAATATGGCTAAATATAAGGCCTGTGCACTAGGGCTCAAACTCTTGAAGCAAATAAAGGTAAGGAAAGCAAAGGTATAATGACCATTTTCATTTACAAATCACGACATTCATTTCCAAAAATACATATGCATAAAGGTTTATTCATCATACATACACTATCTAACATATATTTATTGTACATATATGTTAACTAATATTCAAGGCTAGTGACCATAAACTGATTCCTATCTAGATATATGTACATGACACAAGGAGAGAGTGAGAGTTGGAATTCAGCTGACGACCTATGGTCCATGTGTCTCTATGCAAAACTCTATGCACCACTTATCCAAACCCTATACTGTAATATCTAAAAAATATAATTACGATTTTGTGAGTCACGACTCAATAAATAAAAATAATAATCAGATTCTTATAGCACAACTAATAATCAAATATCATCATGATACATTATAAATATAAGAATTGACTATGCAAGAGCAAATGTAATAGATTTATTTTTATCGTGACCTTATAAGGCAGACACTGCTCCCAGCAATTCATGTCATTCAAGTGACATGATTTTGCTAGCTAGCATATAACAAGTGAATGAATTAAATAATAACATGTGCTAATAGGACATATTGGTCACTTTTCCAAATGATTTGCATGTGTTTGACAAGTCGGTCACAACATTCTTTTAGTTCCATATGCAAGTGTTCATTTATAATGGTATACAAAATAATCACTAAGAGAATATAATTCTCACTTGACTTGTATTCACATTTAAAAATAACAATTCAAGCACATATACATCTAATAAAACATAATCATATCATAAAATTATTACACATACACATTAGAATCTAATTATGGTTTTTACTCACCTTTTAATGTGACCAACCTTTATGGTAAGTTTGGTTCTCTCTCTAGGGCTTCCTCAAAATGTTGAGATCCTTACATTTGATACATACATGGTTATAAGTACGTCAAAATGATTATGAATGCTTAATATGCAACTATGGCGTGATCCATGCAAGTGAACTTAATGTTTATGCATATTTTCTTTATATGGCAGCCTAACCTTGCTACAATCTCATAGTAATTACTATAGATATACTTATCCAAATGACTTGATTCTTTTCTTTCAAATAAACTAGACACATAATGATACAACATAGTCAAAATTCAAGTCAATATAAGAAATATATAAAATGTGGTGAATTGTTGAATTTTGACCAGTTTCAATGTCATCTTAGTCTGAGTAGGCCTTACAATCTTGGGCATATCTCAAATTATACAAATCCAATTAAAAAAAATGATCTACCATATGTATTATATGAATCCAATTGAAAAAATGATCTACGATATGTTATAAAACACATAAAGGAACATTTTTCATGTTTTACTCGTCAAATTCTGTCCATAAAGTCACCAAAATAAATGGCCAATCTCAGGGTGAACAGGTTCTCAACATGTTGACATTAGTCATAATGAAGGGGCAATATCTCAACAACTATGTTAAATTTAGTAAAAATATTTTATAGGCATATAGATCAGACATAAATATACAAATTTGAAGTTTGGAACATCATCAAATTCTGAATCTATGACCATCAAATTGTTAGAAAATATAATTAAAAGATGGATGAAGTTTCATCGGGTTTAGGGTCAGTCACAATTAATGAGCAATATCTCTTCCACACAATAAATCATGAAAAATTTCTTTATAAAAAGGATACAATCCTACAAATTTCATGTTTTTAAACTTACTGTAAATCAACACATGAAGTTATCAAAATATATGAAAACAGACAGACTGAAGAGATTTCGGTTGGTTGTGAACCAGCCCTAATGAAGGAGCCATATCTCGTCACGCACACCAAATTAAGAAAAAAAATTTTACACACATTTAGATGGGGCATAAAGCAACAACTTTCATGCTTTCCAACCCTACTTCCTCTTATAGTGTTATGAAATCATGGGTATAATATTTTGCTCCAACAACAAAACCAACACAACCAGCTCTTGTTTCTCTTGAATTTCAACTTCCATACATGAGCTTTACCTCAAGTACTTCATAATTCTTTCTAGCCATGCATGATTAACATTTCATGATAGAGTAATTTTATGTTAGAAGAAGATAAATTAACTTACCTATTTCCTTAAAACCAGAAAAGCATAGGATTCCTTCCTAGGCAGCTCACTCTTCTCCCTCTCCTTCTTCTTCGTCTTCTTCTTCTTCCTTTCTTTCTTTCTTCCTTAACTCTCTCTTCCTTTTGCTGCTCCTCACATTTATCCTCTATATTCTATTCATAAAGGATGAAAATTCAATTTGTAAACTTATTATAATAAGGCAAAATCATGGTGTCCCATTTCCATTGATTGGAAGTTCACTTTTCCTCTTTTAGTCCCTTTTCATCACTCCTTCATCAGCTCCATCCATCTTGTAATCCCTATATGCTCCTTATGCTTTTAAATAAGCTCTAAAACACCATTATTTATGATGTTATATCATGCACACAACATAAGATAATTTTCCATGCAACTATACAAACATTACATATATGTTCAAGTGTCCCAAATGAAATGGTACAAGTGTCATTGTCATGCTTATCCAATTCACATTTCTAAATGATCATTTATCCACTCTATATGTTCATCTCGGATTGCAAATCTTTTATGAAATAAATATGTTCGTGTAAGAATGCTAATGAATGCAGATAGAGAAGTTACATTTCTTCCCCTCTTATGAAGAATTTCTTCCTTGTAATTCAATACCTGTAAACAAATGGGGGTATTGTCATTTAATATTGTCTTCGATTTCCCATGTAGCCTCTTCCTATGAGAGGTTTCTTCATAACACCTTAACTAAAGGGATTTCTCAATTTCATAACTGTTTTATCTTATAACCAATGATTTTCACTGGTTCTTCAATGTAACTTACATATCTGCAATTGTTATTACTGGATCCCTAAGTATATGTATAGGATCAGACTGATGCTTTATGATCATACTCATAAGGAATACATCATGAATCTGAGCAATCTCTAGTGCTAGCCTATAAGCTAATGGATTAATTCTTTCTAGAATCTCATATGGTCTTACGTATCGAAGACTCAGTTTACCCTTCCTTCCAAATCGAATTATTCCTTTTTATGGTGAAACTCGAAGGAACGTTTTGTCTCCCACCTTATATTCAATTTCTCTTATGTGTTGGTCTATATAGCTCTTTTGCCTATCTTGTGATGCTTTAAGTTTGCTTTTGATTACCATCACCTTGTCTATAGTGTCTTGCACTAGTTCTAGCCCTTCAAAAACACGCGTCCCTTCTTCATCCTAATAGATAGGACTTTGGCATTTTCTTCTATATAGTGCTTCATATGGCGCCATCTATATATTGCTATGATAGTGATTATTATAAACAAATCAATCAAGGCAACATATTCATCCCATGCACCTTAGAACTATATCACATAAGCTTGAAGTATATCTTCAAGTGTCAGAATTGTCCTTTCTAGTTGCCCATCAGTCTAAGGATGAAAAACAGTGCTGAAGCTCAACTTAATACCCAAAGCCCATTGCAAACTTACCTAAAATTAAGATGTAAATCATAGATTTCTATCTTATGCAATGGATAGTAGAACGCCATGTAATTTTACAATTTCATCCACACATTTCTTTGCTAAGTGCTTAAGTGAACTACCCCCATTGAATGGGTAAAAAGTGAGCTGACTTAGTTAGTCTATCATTGATCACCCATATAGCATAATTCTTCTTCAAAGTTCTTGGTAACCTATATACAATGTCTATGGTTATTCTTTCCCATTTCCATATTGGAATCATCAACAGTTTCAATTTTCGAACTAGTGCTTAATGTTTTATTTTAATCTGCTGACAAGTCAAATATGTTGAAACATAGGCTGCTACATCTTTTTTTATTTTAGGCATAAAAAATGAGATAGTAGGGTATTATACATTTTTTTCATTTCTAGATACATGTCATATGGGGCATTATGTTCTTTTACAAGGATTTCTCTTTACAAGTTATCAAGATTAGGCACACAAATATGAGAACCCTGCATCAACGCATCATTTCAAATATCAAAATCACCATGTCTTTCCTATTTTACCATTTCGATAATTCTATGTAACTTTGGATCCTTATCCTATGCTTCTTTAATTCAATCATGCAATATTGGTCTCACTGGAAAAGTAACAATTAAAACTCCATTCTTTTGTATGTTTAATTTCATATTCATAGCTTGTAATTAAACTAAATAAGATAATGGAAATACCTGTAAATGAGCTACATCGCTTCTTGATTTCCTGCTCAAAGCATCAACAACCATATTTGCCTTCCTTAGAAGATACTCAATGGTACAATCATAATCTTTTAGTGGTTATAACTACCACCTCTATCTCATGTTTAATTCTTTTTGACTCATTAAATACTTCAAGCTCTTGTGATCTGTAAATATCTAAAAAGTTTCTCCATACAAGTAATGTCTCCATATTTTCAAAGTAGACACCACGACAATAAGTTATAGGTCATGTACTAGGTAAAATAATTCATAAGGCTTTAGTTGTCTAGATGCATATGCAATTGCCTTACCATGCTACATTAAAACACACCCCACACGTTAATGAGAGGCATCATTATATACTACAAATCCTTCATTACTGGTAGGAATGGCTAACATTAGAGCATATGTCAATCTATCTCTTAATTCATCAAAACTCTCCTGACATGCTTTAGACCACTAAAACGCTACATTTTTCTGAAGTAACTTAGTCAAAAGAGCAGTTATAAATGAAAGCCCCTCGACAAATCGATGATAATTCCCAACTTGTCCTAAGAAACTTCAAACTTCTGCAACATTCTTTGGGGTTTCCCATTTTACTATCACATCAATTTTGTTTGGATCCACCTCTATGCCCTTTTTAGAAAATATATATCCTAAAAATACCAAATTGTCAATACAAAGCTCACACTTGCTTAATTTAATAGATAGTTATTTTTCTCTCAAAATTGGCAACACAATTGTTAAATGTTGTTCATACTCCTCTTTTTTTCTTGAATACACTAGTATGCCATCAATGAACACAATTACAAATTTGTCTAAGTAAGGCTAGAACACTTTGTTCATAAGAGTCATAAATGCAGCTAATGCATTAGTCAAACCAAATAGCATCACCAAAAATTCATAATGCCTATAACTGATTCAAAAAGTTGTCTTTGGTATGTCTGGGTTTGAAATTTTGAGCTGGT
Source organism: Omphalea diandra (assembly GCA_949677035.1). Classification (NCBI taxonomy): domain Eukaryota; kingdom Viridiplantae; phylum Streptophyta; class Magnoliopsida; order Malpighiales; family Euphorbiaceae; genus Omphalea; species Omphalea diandra. Next base: position 36,177 of record CATIWR010213075.1, on the reverse strand, counting down.
AATATCTTAATTTAAGGTCAATTTTAAAAAACACCTATGCTTCTTGTAACTGGTCAAACAGATCATCTATCCTTGGTAAAAGATACTTGTTCTTCACAGTAACCCGATTTAACGACCTGTAATCAATACACAGCTTCATTGTTCCATCTTTATTTTCAACAAATAATATTGGAGCACCTAAGGTGACACACTAGGTATGATGAATCCCTTTTTCAGTAGTTCTTGCAATTGAGTATTTAATTCTCTCAACTCACCTGAAGCCATCCTATAAGGTGGAATGGATATCGGTGCAATTCCTTAGACTAACTGAATTTTGAATTATTTTTTCCTATCAGGTGGCAAACTGGGTAAGTCAATTGGGAACATATCTGGAAACTCATTTAGCATGAAAATATTCAGTAGTAAATGAGTTTCCATATGTTTTTCTAGTTAACTTACTTAGTTTGGCACTTGACATGGAGATAGAATTCACAATGGAGTTAGTCCTAAGAATAACATCGATATCCATTCCACCTTATAGGATGGCTCATGCTGAACTGTGATAATTAAAGATCCAATTATAGGAACTACTTAAAAAGGGATTCATCAAACTTAGCGTCACCTTGGGATGCTCCAGTATTATTTGTTAAAAACAAAGATGGGACAATAAGGCTGTGTTTTGATTATAGGCAGTTGAATCGGGTTACTGTGAAGAACAAATATCCTTTACCTAGGATAAATGATGTGTTTAACCAGTTATAAAGAGCCTGATTGTTTTCTAAAATTGACTTAAAATCAGGACATCAACAATTCAAAATTTTGAACCCAAATGTTTCAAAGGGTGTTTTTCGAACCATGTATAGGCATTATGAATTTTTTTTATTATGCCATTTTGTTTGACTAATGCATTAGCTGCGTTTATGGCTATTATGAATAGTGTGTTTCAGCATTACTTAGACAAATTTGTAATTGTATTCATTGATGTCGTATTGGTGCATTCAAGGAGCAAAAAGGATCATGATCAACATTTATGGATTATGTTTCAAAATTTGAGAGAAAAATAACTTTGTTATAAATTAAGCAAGTACAATTTCCGGATCGACCATGTGGTATTTTTAAGATATGTAGTTTCTAAAAAGGCATAAAAGTGGATCCAAACAAAATTGAAGTAATAGTAAAATGGGAAACCTCAAAGAGTGTTGTAGAAGTCCAAAGTTTCTTAGGACTAGTTGTGTATTGTCGTCAATTTGTTGAGGGGTTTCCACATATAGCTGCTCCTTTGACTAAGTTACTTCGAAAAAAATATAGTATTTTAGTGGTCTAAAGCATGTAAGGAGAGTTTTGATGAATTAGAAGATAGATTGATATATGCTTTAGTGTTAGCCATTCCGGCAGATAATGGAGGATTTATAGTATATAGTGATGCATGTCATCAAGGTTTAGAATGTGTTTTAATGCAACATGGTAAGGTAATTGTATATGCATCTAGACAACTAAAGCCTTATGAATTATCTTACCCAATACATGACCTAGAACTTGTTGTCATTGTGTTTGCTTTGAAAATATGGAGATATTACTTATATGGAGAAACTTTTTAGATATTTACACATTACAAGAACTTGAAGTATTTAATGAGCTAAAAAGAATTAAACATAACACAAAGGCATTGGTTAAAATTATTAAAAAATTAAGATTGCACCATTAAGAATCACTTAGGGAAGGCAAATATGGATGTTGATGTTTCGAGTAATAAATCAAGAAACAGTGTAACTTATTTACAGGTATTTCCATTACCTTATTTAGTTTAGTTACAAACTATGAATATGAAACTAATCATACAAAAGAATGGGATACTGATTGCTACTTTTCAAGTAAGACCAATATTGCATGATTGAATTAAAAAATCACAGTGCAAGGATCCAAAGTTACATAGAAAGATTGAAATATTAACACAGAAGAGACATGATGATTTTTGATATTCGAAATGATGACTTGATGTTGGGTTCTCATATTTGTGTGTTGAATGTTGATAACTTGCAAAGAGAAATCCTAGAAGAAGCACATAATGATCTATATGCCATGCATTGAGGAATAACAAAAATGTATAATATCCTATGATCACATTTTTGGTGGCCAAGAATGAAGAAAGATGTAGCAGCTTATGTCTCAACATGTTTGACTTGTCAACAAATCAAAATAGAACATTAAACACCTGCTGTAAAATTGAAACCATTAATGATTTTATATGGAAACGGAAAAGAATAATCATGGACTTTGTATATGGGTTACCGAGAACTTTGAAGAAGAATGATGCTATATGGTTATCATTGATAGACTAACTAAGTTAGCTCACTTTTTGCCTATTTAATGGGGTAGTTCACCTAAGCACTTAGCCAAGAAAATATATGGATGAAATTGTCAAATTACATGGTGTTCTAATGTCCATTATATTAGATAGAGATCCATGATTTACATCTTGATTTTGGGTCAGTTTACAACAGGCTTTGGGTACCAAGTTGAGCTCCAGTAGTGCTTTTCATCCTCAGAGAGATGGGTAATTAGAAAGGACAATTCATACATTGAAAGACATCTTTGAGTTTGTGTGATAGTGTTCAAAGGTGCATGGGATGAATATATTGCCTTGATTGAATTTGCTTATAATAATCATGATCATAGCAGTATATAGATGGCACTATACGAAGCACTATATGGAAAAGAATGTCAAAGTCCTATCTATTGGGATGAAGAAGGCATGCATGTTTTATAAGGGCCAAAACTAGTGCAAGACATTGTGGATAGGGTGAAGGTAATCAACAATAAACTTTAAACAACACAACTTAGGCAAAAGAGCTTTGTAGACCAACACATAAGAGCAATGGAATATGAGGCGGAAGACAAAGTGTTCCGTCAAGTTTTACCATGGAAAGGAATAATTTGTTTTGGTAAAAAGGGGAAATTGAGTCGACGATACATAGGACTATATGAGATCCTAGAAAGATTTAGTTCATTAGCTTACAGGCTAGCACTATCACCAAAGATGGCTTAGATTCATGATGTATTTCATGTGAGTATGCTAAAAAAAGTAATGGTCAAATCCTACACACATACTTAGGGATCCAACTATAACAATTGCAGATGATGTAAGTTATGTTGAAGAACTAATGAAAATCATTATTTATATAACAAAATAGTTACAAAATTGAGAAATCCCTTTGGTTAAGGTGTTATGGAGAAACCACTTACAAAAAGAGGCTACACGGGAAACTGAAAAGAACATGAAATGACAATGTCCACATTTATTTACATGTATTGAATTTTGAGGATGAAATTCTTCATAAGAGGGGAAGAAATGTAACATCCTTATCCTTATTCATTAGCATTCTCACATAAATGTATTCATTGCATAAATGATTTGCAATCCCACATGAATATATGTATTGGATAAATGATCATTTAGATCTGTGAATTAGATAAGCACGACATTGACACTTGCACCATTGCATTTAGGACACTTAAACATATATATAATGTTTATGTAATTATGTGGCAAATTATCTTATATTGTGTGCATGAAATAGCATCATAAATAATGGTATTTTAGAGCTTATATAAAAGTATAAGGAACATATAGGGATTAGGAGATGTGTGGAGGTGATGAAAGAGTGAAAAGAGAGACTAAAATAGAAATATTGAACTTCCAACCAATGGTAGTGAGACACCATGATTTTGTCTTTTTAGGGTAGAAATACAAATTAAAATTTTCATCTTTTAAGATCAAATTGGAGAGCCAAAAATGTAAGGGAGTGCATAAAATATAAAGAAAGAAAGGAAGAAGAAGAAGAAGAATGAGAGGGAGAAGAGTAAGCTAGCTTGGAGAAAACCCTAAGCTTTTCTAGGTTTAGCAGAAGAGGTAAGTGATTTTATCTTCTCCAACATGAAATTCCTCACTTATAACATGTTAAATATGTATGATTAGGAAGAATTTTGGAGTAATTTGAGGTAGAGCTCATGTATGGAGGTTGAAGCTCATAATAAACAAAAGCTGATTGTGTTGGTTTTGTTGTTAGAGTAGAATTTTTACCCATGATTTCATAACCCTACTAGTGGAATTAAGAAAGTGTAAAATATCAAATTTGTAGTCTTATGCCCCATCTAAACTCAGGTAAAATAGTTTTTCTTAATTTGGTGTGTATGTGAGGAGATATGGCTCCTTCATTAGGATTGGTTCACAACTAACCGAAATCTCCTCTGTATGGTTGTTTTCATATATTTTGATGACCTTATGTGCCAATTTAGATAATTTGAAAAACCTAAAATTTGTAGGTTTATATCTCCTATAAATACATGAAAAGTAGTTTTGGTTAATTTGTTGTGTAGAAAGTGATATGGCTTATTGATTGTGACTGACACTGAACCTGATGAAAGCTCATTAGTCTTTTAATTCTATTTTCTAATAATTTAATGGCCATATAATCAAAATTTAATGATGTTCTAAACTATAAAGTTGAAAATTTATGTCTTATCTACATTCCTTTAAAATATTTTTTTCAAATTTAGCATGGTTGATGAGATATTGCCCCTTCATCATGACTTCTTGTCAACATGTTGAAAACCTGCTCATCCTGACATTGGTCATTTGTTTTGGTGACTTTATAGATAGAATCAGACTATAAGTAAAACACCAAAAATGTAACCTTATGTATTTGCAACTTTTGGTAAATCAGTTTTGCAATTGGATTTGTAAAATTTGAGGTATAAGTAAGATTATAAGACCTACTCAGAATGAGATGACATTAAAATAGGGCAAAATTAAAAAATTCACCACATTTTCCATACTTCTTATATTGACCTGAAATTTGAGTATTTTGTACCATTATGTGTCTAGTTTATTTTAAGAAAATAATCAAGTCATTTAGATAAGTATATATAGATTTATTGCTATGAGAGTGTAGCAAGGTCTTAAGAAGATCTAGAGAGAGAACTAAACATACCATAAAGGTTGGTTGCATCAAAAGGTGAGTAAAAGATATAATTGGATTCTAATGTGTGTGTGATGATTTTACGATATGATTATGTTTTATTATATGTATATGTGAGTTAATTATGACATTTTAAATATGAAAACAAGTCAAGTGAGAATTATATTCTCTTAATGATTACTTGATGTACCATTGTGAATGAACACTTGCGCATGAAACTAAAAAGATGTTGTAACTGGCTTGTCTAACACTTGCAAATCACTTGGAAAAAGGACCAATATGTCCTATTAACACATGTTATTGATCAGATGATTCACTTGTTATATGTTGGCCAACAAAATCAAATGTCACTTACATCATATGAATTCTCAGGAGCAGTGTTTGCCTCGCAATGTCATGACAAAAATCAATCTATTGCATTTGCACTTGTAAAGTCAATTCTTATACTTATAATGTATCTTGATGGTATTTGATTATTGGTTATGCCATAAGAATCTGTTTATTGTTTTTATTCATTGAGTTATGACTCATCAATATCAATTATGTTTTTTAGATACTAATGCATAATGTTTTGATACTTTAGTCATAGAGTTTTCCATAATGATGCATGGACCACAAGTCGTCGATTGAATTACAACTCTCACTTTCATTGTTCCATGTACATATACCTATATAGGAATTAGTTTGTAGTCATTAGCCCTGAACATTAGTTAACATATATGTGCATTAAATACATGTTGGATTGCATATATATAAAGAATCAACCTTTATGCATATGTATTTTTGGACATGAATGCCATGATTTATAAATAAAAATGGTCATTATAGAAGGCCTGAATAGTCGCCTTTGATAAAGGGAGACTGCTATGAGTGCTCTAACCATCCAAGGCTTATATGTAGTATTGGCAGAAGATAGTTGCTCCCCCAGTATGTAGCACAGTGTCGCGATTAGATCCATACCCTCAAGGTCTCTCACCATAATAGACTCATGGGTGGGGTCCATGGGATAAGTCATTCATCTAAGCCTTCGTATTAGTAGAAGATGCACTCTCTGAGGTACTATTCCCAAATGAAGGGCCCCACCATCAGACGATGACCATAAAATGGAAAACCATTATGAATATAAAACTAAGTAATAAAACATTAATAACCATAATTCACATAAATTTTTATCAGTACAAGGAGAAATACCTAGTCCATAGTGATTCTATTCAAGAGAGCATGCCTAATAACAACAAAGGACTCGACTTAAGACATGATGCTCCACCTTGTGAAATGAAGGCAACCATTGCCCACGTTGTCTTTAAGGTCTAATCCTTCTAACAGACCTAACTTGACACCCCATGCTTGTCGATAGAGATAGCATGAATCTCAATGTAGCCAAAATAAGACTAAGGCATAAAAAGAAGGGAGATAAGAGACACTTATGATGAGAACTCTCCATGCACTACACATATACCCTATGCCCAGGGAATACTGGCTAAGGTATTTATAGAGGTGTGTCGATGCTGCAGACCCTCAGTCGAAGCAGTGCAACAAGCCCAAATCCTCCAACATCAGCACCAAGTAGAGCTTGGCCACATTAGAGGCTCTTAAGAATGCAACTCCCAATAGTGCATACAGTAGGAAATAAATATGTGTTGATTAACCACCACATTAAAGCTATCGTTGATGACCTAAGGTGTACTAGTCCATAAACTAGATCTTGCAACAATCCTACCCCCTTAAGTAAGGGAATGCAGCCCAAGACCTACAACATTTAGTCCCTCTGAAGCACTGGCTCATGTACCCCTGAATTCATGGACAAAGGAATACTCATGAACCACAATGTGGTAAGAAAGGTGAAGTCTCCCAATGTAGCCATCACCTTGCCAATTAAAGGAATGAAAGGTGTGAGTCATGCCCATCCATTTATCCATCAATGTGTGCATCATTGCTAAGTTGACCTTCAATGTCTTGTTCGACATCATCAACAAAAAGGTCCAGACAACTATACCCTCCAAATGGGCCACAATTTGGGGGTGCAAGGTCTAACCCCACTCTTCAACAGGACCCACAACCTTACCTACCTTCTCAAAGGCAATAATCATTTGCAAGAAAAGTGAAGAAATGAAAAGGGGGGATGAACAATGGAAAATACCTATATATGTAGTTTCTACGTAATCATCAAGGTCAGAAAATGAAAGAATCAAACATTTTATGAATTCAAAGGCGAAGAAACAATAAATCATAGTCATTGGGGATTAATTGCAAGCTTTTGAGGAAATTATGAAAATAGTATAAAAAAATACTCAATACTTGCGAACAAGGCATATCCTAATTTTTCATTGGTTTTTCTATTAATTATTTTTAATGGCTCCTTGTATAGATCATAGAATAAAGTTTGAAGTGAATGCAAATCAAAGCAATAAACAGACCAATAAACAAAAAATAAATTTCATTAAAAATGAAGGGTGAGTGTCCTAAAAACTATTCCTAAATATTTTATCAGCTAACCTAATATTCATAGGCAAAAAGAAGATTATGGGGTAACACCTAAAATCTATAGTGGTAAGAAAGATAGAAAATAAAATAAATTAAAAGAAAAGGGAAAAAAAGCCTACCGCTAGAGTGATGGCTCTTGCAAGGTAATGGTATAAGTTGTAGATCATTGGTGTGCCTCCAGCGAGAGGAAAATCGAGTGAGATCATGTTCGTGGTCGTACCCCTAAATGGGCTCATCCACGCGAATCCCTACTGGTATCATAGTTGCTCCAAGGCATATAGGGTCATGATGTCCTCATCGGAAAACTCCTCTTAAAAGTCAAACATCTCATCATCGCGGTACTCGACCATGATAATCACTTGAAAAGCTAAGGTGGCCTAAGAACTAAGTCCAAGACTAAGAGAGAGAGAGAGAGAGAGAGAAAAAAAAAAGAAAAAGAATAGAGCAAATAAGGAAGGTCGCTTTTAGAGGGGTTTATATAATGGATTAGGGTTGTACAACCCTAGCTGGTTTGTACATACCTTAAGTCTGTACAACCCTTAGAAGGGTTGTATAGCCCCTTCCAAGTCGAGAAGCCCAAATTGGGCATTATGAGCCTTCTAACCTATCTAACCTTATTCCCTTCTTGGCCCACAAAAACCAACTTAGCCTCTTTTCAAGCCCAATGACACTAAAATTACCAAAATACCCTTAGTTCCTAAAAAGCCCTAAAGTACCAAAATACCCCTTGTTTGCCAAAGGGCCAAAGCACTAAAATTATGAAAATACCCCTAACTCTCCAAAGAGCCCGAGAGGTCAAATTACTAAAATGCCCTCATTGCTTTTGGAGCACTTAAAAAACACCCTAAGCTTCCTGATTCAATCCAAGCCACATAATGTCCTTTAATGGCAAACTTGCCCCCTTTGAGGCCTTAACAACACTTTGAAAGGGAACTACTTTCTCCCAAAAATGGAAAAAACCTAAGGAAGCAATTTCTACGACATCTAGACTTGGATCCATTACCCTGAGAAAAGGAGCCCTCCGGACCCTTAGGAACCAATAGGGCTGCAAGGATATGGATTCAATTTACAATTGTCAAAAGAGGCTGAATGACACAAGGAGCACTCAGGAGGCATCCTTGAGTCAAATCATCAGTCAAGAGGACAAAAGCAGCCACAATGAAATGTAAGAGCCCTAGTGATTTTAAGTGACCTACTAGAGAGCTATTAAAACTACTTCAGTACCTGTTTGAGTGCTATTGAAGAAAATTCCTAATCTTGGTACCTGCTAGAAGGTTGTAAAGAAGCTTAATACCTAGTAAAAAGCTACTAAGGAGATCAACTCTAGTACTTGCTAGAGGGCTATTAGGAGGTGAAATTTGACCTTGGTATTTACTAGATAACTGCTAATAACCTTAGTATTTACTAAAGGGCTGCTAAAGAGAACCAATTTAGTACCTGCTTGAGAGCTGCTCAAGGGTTATCAAAACACCCGGTACTCATTAAAGAGCTTCTATAACCCTTTTAGTACCTACTTAAGAGCTGCTGAAGAGTTGTCCAAATACCTGGTACCTATTAGAAAAGCTATCAAAACCACTTTAGTACATGCCTGAGAGTTCTTGAAGAGTTAACAAAATACCTAGTAAGTGCTAAAGAGTTGTCATAACCCCTTCAGTACTTGCTTGAGAGCTAGTGAAGAGTTGTCCAAACACCTGGTACTTTCTAAATAGTTACTAGAATGTCTTCAGTACCCACTTGATAGTTGGTAAAGAGCTACCAAAATACTTGCAACTCACTAGAAAAGTAACCAAAACCAATTCAATACCTACTTAAGAGTTGTTGAAGAGCTACCGGAACCATTTTAATACCTGCTTGAGGAGCTACTAAACTTGTATCCTTAGATATCCTTGCTAATGTTTACATTTTTTACTTTGCTTTGTGAAGACTTGTTTAAACAACCATTTATCAAATGTTATTTTCCAAGCCTCACAAAGAGGGCGGCAAACTATAAGCATCAAATTTTAGACCTCTGGATGTAAAGTTTGATGATGAAAATCACTAAATTTGTTCCCTAAAATGTGAAAGAAACTGCTAAAGAAATAGATGAAAGGCCCTAAGATCCCTTGTAGAAACTCAAGACTGAACCTAAGAGGTTAATGGGTTATACAACCCATCAAGCAGGGTTGTACAACCATGCCTAGGGCTGTACAACCCACCTAATAACCTTAGCCTTATGAACCTTTTGGAATTAGTTCCCCTTAAACCCTTTAGTTGTATAGCCCTAGCAAAGGGATGTACAACCCATCCTTGGATGTACAATCCATATGCAAACCTTGATTCTAAGATAGAAGGTTCATCTCCTGATTTGTGATTTGACAATTCATTATGCAACTAAAACCATTTTTAGCCCTGCGCACCCATCAATTATCTATAAAAGCTCCCTCATTTAAAGAAGGATTGAGGCTTAGACAACCTCAAGGTTATTCTATTAAAATCCACTCTCAAACATCCCTTAAACACAAAAAACCTAAGCCTTACCTCACCCCAACACATTCCAAGGTAGAACTAGGTCTTTAATCTTCATTTTTATACATTCCCTGAGCATTTTAGAGGAAATTATTGAATTTATGAGCCTTTAAGGGCACATAAACACATAAAGGCATCTAGTAACCCACTTCTTCTTCCCTTTCTTTTCTTTTCGTATTTTTAAAACATATGAAGTAAGGGTTGTGTAACCTTAACCATACCTCATAGTGAATGTACAGCCCAGATTGACAAGACAATTTTTACAAAAGATGATCTTCTTTCTTTACTTGAATTTCCCTATCTTCAAACCCTTATTTTTGTTATTTTTCAATGTTTTAACAATAGAATAGAGGAAGTTTAAACATCCTAGAATTGGTATTCATATAAAAAATAGAACTTAAGGGTGATATTAAAGTGATTTCACAACTCCTTTACATATAATGTTCCATGCTCTTTTATTTTTGATTTAGTTTGATGTTAAGGATATGTTTTGATCCTCTTTTAACAGTGACCAAGTGAAGAACTTAAGGTTCCTGTAATGACCATTTTCATTTACAAAACTCATAGATTAATGTCCGAAAATACATATACATAAAGGTTTATTCATCATACACTCACAAACTAACATGTATTTAATGTACATATATATTAACTAATCTAAAGACCAGTGACCATAAACTGGTTCCTTTCTAGATGTATGTACATGACACAAGGAGAGAGAGTTGGAAATCAACCAATGACCTGTGGTCCATGTGTCTCTATGTAAAACTTTATGCACCAAGATGTCCAAATCTCATGCTTCGGTATCTGAAAAATATAATTGCAATTTGGTGAGTCGCGACTCAATGAATAAAAACAGTAATCAGATTTTTAGGTCACAGCCAACAATCAATTATCTTCAGGATGCATTATAAGTATAACCATTGACTATGCAAGTGCAAATGCAATAGATTGATTTTTATCGTGACCAGCAAGGCAAACACTACTCTTAGGTATTCATGTGATTCAAGCGACATTCAATTTTGCTAGCCAACATATAACATGTGATTCATTTGATTAATAACATGTGCCAATGGGACCTATTGGTCCATCTTCCATGTGATTTACAAGTGTTTGACAAGCAAGTCACGACATCCTTTTAGTTCCATGTGTAAGTGCTCATTCACAAGTGCTATACCAAGTAATCATCAAGAGCATATCATTCTCACTTGACTTGTATTCACATGTAAAATGTAATAATTCAATCACATATACATGTAATAAAACATAATCATATTATAAAATTATCATACACACATATTGAATCCAATTATGGTTTTTACTCACCTTTTGATGTGACAAACCTTTATGGTAGGTTTGATTCTCTCTCTAAGGCTTCCTCAACATTTTGAGATCCTAACATTTGATACATACATGGTTATAAGTATGCCAAAATGATTATGAATGTTTGGTATGCAACTATGGCATGATTCATGCAAGTGGATCTAGTGTTTATACATATTTTCCTTATATGGCAGCCTGAGCTTGCCATACTCTCATAGTGAAAACTCTAGATAAACTCATCCAAATGACTTGATTCTTTTTTTCAAACAAACTAGACATATAAACACATAACATATTTAAATTTCAAGCCAATATCAGACATAAAGAAAATTTGGTGAATTTTTTAATTTTACCTTATTGCAATGTCATCTTAGTCTAAGTAAGTCTTACATTCTTAGGTATATCTCAAATTATACAAATACAGTTGCAATAATAATCTATCATAAGTTACAAAACATGTGAAGGAACATTTTTCATGTTTTACTCATTATCTAATTCAGTCTATAAGGTCACCAAAACAAAGGACCAATCTCAGGGTGAGCTTGTTTGAAACATGTTGACAAATAATCATGATAAAGGGACAATATCTTAACAACCATGTTGGATTTGGCAAAAATATTTCACAAGCATGTATATCAGATGTAATTATACAATTTTAAAGTTTGGACCATCATCAAATTCTAAATCTATGGCCATCAAATTCTTGGAAAATAGAATCGAAAGAAAGTTAGGGTTTCATCCAGGTACAAATAAATCAGTCCCAATCAATTAGCCATAACTCTTTCCAAATAACAAATAAATCAAAACTGATTCACATGTATTTATAGGCGATAAAAACCTAAAAATTTAATGTTTTGAACTTTGTCAAAATCAGAATATAAGGCCATCAAAATATAAGAAAACATAAGACTGAGATCATCTAGGTTTGTATGTGACCCAGCCCTACTAAAGGAGCCATATCTCCTCACAAACACAGAATCAAGCAAAACTGTTTCATAGATATTTAGATGAGACATAAAGCTACAACTTTTGTATTTTATACTTTTCCTAATTCATCTTTTATGGTTATGAAATCATGGGTGTAAAATTCTGCTCTAACAGTAAAACTAATAGAATCAGCTATTATTCTCTTCGATTACAACTTCCATCTAAGAGATCTACCTCAATTACTCTATAATTCTCCCTAAACATGCATGATTAACATGTTATGAGAGGTTAATTTCAGTTGAGAAAAAGATAAATTAACTTGCCTATTGTCCCAGAATCAGAAAACCTTATGATTCTGTCCTAGGTAGCTCACTCTTCTCCCTCTTCTTCTTCTTCTTCTTCTTCTTCTTCTTCTTCTTCTTCTTTTTTCTTTCTTTCTTTCTTTCTCTCCTCTTTCTATTGTATTTTGTCCTTCTCCTCTCTTATCAGACCCTAATGGTTTGTATTCTTATTTTAAATAAAACAAAAGATTGGGGGCTGGTTTCCTATTGGTTGAAAGTTAAAAGTTTTTTTTTAGTCCCTCTTATTCACTCCTTAATCACTTCCATCCATCTCCTAATTCCTAGATGCTCCTTATACTTTTAATTAAGCTCCAAAACACCATTATTTATGATACTATAATATGCACACAACATAAAACAATTTGTCATGCAACTATACAAGCACTACATATATGTTCAAGTGTCCCCAAATGCAACAGTGCAAGTGTCATTGTTGTGCTTTTACAATTCACATGTCTAAAATATTATTTATCCAATGCATATGTTCAAGTGGGTTTCATATCATTTATGCAATGAATATATTCATGTGATAATGCGAATGAATGTGGATAGAGATGTTACAGTTCCAATGACCTTAAGAGTCTCTTTTGCCATTCTGTTTGTGTTTAGAACATGTGATTGGTATTTTAGGCCTTCAATCTCCTTCATTCTTGTATTGTATGCTAACCTTATATGGTTAGTGGTACATATAGATGTCATGCTCTTATAAAGCTACATAAGGTGAAGATTCATCAATCTTAGAATCCATTTTACGATGGGTTTTGCTTTAGGCCATTCAATATCCTCCAAGTTCTTTGCATTCCATGTTCTTTTTTTTTTTTTTACTCATGATTCATGCATTTTGATTTATGATGATGAAATATGCTACCATGGACATTAGATGCATGCTTAGGTACCTTGACTTTAGAGATGTGGCAAGACTGTTGCTAGGGACTTTATTTACTTTTCCTCTATTTTCTTTTATTTGCTTTTCATCATTTGGTTACTAACTTATTGTCTTCCATTAGGTGTACTTATTCTTACTAATGCTAAACCATGAATATGGTCTTGATCATCATCCTATGTGTTGATGGATGATTTTGGTGTGGGTGAATGCTTGATAATCCCTATGCAATGATACATGCCCCCCACTTCCTTTTGAATTATGCATGGTGTGGACAAATGGATAGATGAATGCATGATAACCCCTTTTACCATGATGCATAACCCTATTCCCCTTTGGATTAATGTGATGATTTGATTAGCTTAATTGCATTTAGATGTATGTTTAGGGGTGTTAATCAGACTAATCAATAACTCGATTAAAATATTAAGAGCAAACTAGAGATGTTCGAAGGTTGGATCCTAATATCTAGGTAGTTTGGGGGTGCTTAACCTTTTTTCCAAGCCATACCTAATTTTTGACCCACATCTCTAATGGGGTCAAGATGAAATAGGCCTTCTAATTGATTTAGATTAGGTTCAAATTTTACCTTCCTCAAATTTTTGTCCTGACCAAAGTTGGGTAGTGACTCCATATTCCTTAAGGATGGTACCAACGTATTGTCCTACTTTTGGTCCCATGATGACCACCATTTTAGATGAAGGGCTTTGAAATTATGTAAGGCCTTAAAGGATCTCCCAATGATCTAAATCATTTGTTATAACTAGAGATTATTAGCAAAGTATAATTCGCATCCTCTTGATCCCCCGACGATCGATAAAAGGTAGGAGTCGCTTGCAAGATTCCACTTATTTGAGCGCAGTCATAAAATTTGAGGTGCTCGCACTTTGTTTATAGTTTTCATAGTTATAATTTTATTTTAAACCTTCTTTTAATTAAGATTTCTAGATAATATAAGGAACAAAAACTTAGTACTTATTATGTGGTCATTGTGGGAATGATATATGTACTTTTGTATGCTTTATTGCTTGATGTTATGTGCATTTGTAGTTCAAGAGGCTATTTATATAACACTAACTAGTCATTTCAATGCCCATAATCCTTACGTTATCATTATGACCTTGGGAGACATTTTTAAGTCCTTAAACGTTATCAGGTTTGGAGAACTTCATGTCACCTATTATATGATTTGAACCACCACTATTAAGATACTATTAATCTTTTTCCACTTTAGATTGTAAGCTTATTTACAAGGCAAAATCATTTAGTTGTAGGTACCCAAATTATCTTAGATCATTATAGGTTAGTTTTTTTTCAATTGCTCATTATATATTGTATAATGATAATGATAATTAATATGGTCGTCCACACCATAGTAATAAGAGTCACCATCAAAGTATGCATATCATGGTTTATGCATATATGATGCTTGTTTATGCATAAATTATTTCTTAGGGGCATCCGTTCTATAAATGTTCCTTTTAGATGCATAGTTTTTAGCTTATGTGCATTGCCAAGCTACCTAAATTACTTTTGAATCCAAAGAATATGACATTATTTACACTTAATCATATAGGTATAGTGCTTTGGTGTATATTTTTGCCTTCTTTGTGTATAAGAATGGTATATGTAAGCATAGTTGGCCTTAACACTAGTATTCGCCTTTTCTTAAGCATGTTTAAGCCTTGTATCTTGAGGACTAGACGTCTTAGAATGTATTACTCCCATAAATAATGTTTTATAGACAAGGATGTAAAAGGATTAGAATAGAAGAAGACAAAATATATCTTAGTTTATGCTTAATTGATCCACTCCTTCAAGCTCTAAGGAAATAATCTAATTTCTCTTTTCCTTTAGAAAACTCGAATATGTTCACAATTAAGCTATTATATTCATTTTGAATTCACAACCTCTTTGGTAAGAATTTCAAGATTCCTTAGTGAATCTCTTAAGGATTTATTGTCCTTTTGAAACGGAGAATAAGAGGAATTGAAAGAGTCATAACTCTCAATGATCTTAGCAAGAATTTCATACAAACGCTCTATAGAGTAAGAATTGAAGGCATTTACCTCAATCTCATCACCATTTTCACTTTCACTACCACTTTCTAAATGGCTTGAAGTTGTATGATCACTCTCTTCCATCTTAAAGCATAGATTGGCAACTTTTTCTCATCTTCTAACTCTTTATTTTGAAAGAACAAGTATAATCCCATGTGGCTTTGAAGGCTTCTTATGCTTCTTAGAAGAATGTCTTTTTCCTTTAACTTAAGGTAGTTAGTCTTAAAATGTCCCTTCTCATTGCTCCTATAAAATATAAGTTGGCCTCTAGAAGACTTCATTTTGTATCCTTCTCTCATCTTCCCTTTTCACTAAGAACTTCTTCATTTGGTTTGGGATTAGTGCCAAATGATCATTTTTACTACCACTGTCACTATCATTTGAAAAGGTAAGCGAAAAAGTAGAAAAAGCTTTAGGTCTTACCTTGTTTTCCCTTAAGGTAAGGTTTTTCTTTATTTACCCTTCATCACAAACTTACTTTTAAAATGTAATTTCATATGTTAGAAGTTTGCCCAAGAGCTCATCCTATGTGAGAGCTTATAGCTTGTTAGCTTCTTTAATAGTCATCTTTTTAGCCTTCCATTTATCCATAAAAAAGAAATTAAGGATTTTGGCCACTATGTTCCCATTAGAATATGTCTTCCCTAAACCGTTAAAAGTCCTTATTATGTCTATGAATTTATTGTATATTTCTATAATGGACTCATGAGACTGATATACAAATGTTTCACACTTATAATTTTGCATTTGTATTTTTCTTCTTTTTTACTTCACTGCTTCTTTCATGTTGAGTTTGAAGTGCATCTTAAATTTCTTTGGCTGACATATACATTTGTCACTTTGGATAATGAGATTTATAGATAGCAGAAAATAATAAATGCATGGCCATTTTGTTTTCATGATTATTTTCTTTTCTTTTAGTATCCACTCACTTTTCTTCTTTATTGTTGGCCTAGGTTACTAAGAAGGGGTGGTTGAATTGGTGGGTTATTTTAAAATTAAGAAGAAGATTTATGTGTTTAGGAATTGAAAAAGAAGATGAGAAGATTTAACACAAAGGTTTATAGTGGTTCAGGTGTTAACAAACCCTACATCTACTCTCCAATTCTACATAGTTGGGTATTTCACTTAACTGACCTGGTGTTTCTAAGCTCACATTAAACTTATACAACTTGTGTTTTATGGCTCACATAAAACCTTCATAACTTATGTTTTCTATGCTCACACAAAAACCTCTCACAAGTGTTTTTAGGCTCACACTTCAACCTCTTACAAGAGTTTTAGAATCTAAGCTAACTTTTAACCTACTTACAATGGTGTTTATTGCTCACACCAAACAATCAACCACACTTAAAGAAGAGTACAAGAACGAGTAGCAAATTAGCAAGAGTTTGATTATAATTAATTCAATTCTTTTGCATTTATATCTGTTTGGTATAGTATTTATAGTCCATATCCACCAAAGAGACGTTACTCTAAAACTATCCCCAAGTCTCTAAGTTGTGCTAGGCAGATTTTGCATTAAACGCTTATCAGGCATAAGTCGCGATTGCTACTAGTAGTTCACGACCGTGAATTTCTAATTTGCACTAAGGAGCTAAAAATCATGGTAGAGAACTCGTTCTGTGTCTAACGACCAGTCCACGTGTCACTTATCCATTGGTTGTCCAAGAAAAATAGCTGATGTGTTCTACCTACTACTTAAAAGTCATGGTTACAAGTTATCTTTGCCTTGGGCACGACTGAGACTATGAATTCTTCTATTTGATGAGGAAATTACAATTTTTTGAGTCACAATTCTGAACAACAATTTGCCCTCCTGATTTTTGATATCCAATGGTCACCTTGGACACTTGGCGTGTTATGGCTATGGCTTTGGTTCCCTCCATTGTCATTATGAAATTCACAATTGCAACATAGGATGCGATAGTCACCGCGAATTCCTCTATGACTCAAGCTTATTTCCTTCGACTAAGTCATGACTGTGAATTTGCCCATAAATTCGTCTAGCACAGCTCCTTCCATCCTTATAGCTTATTCGCGATCCTGATTTAGGGGATATACACCGCCAATTTGGATGACCTTCATAAGGTTAGAGATTTTGATTTCCATCTAACTTCTAATTGAAAAACTATCTTACAAACTGCAAAACAACATTTAATGAAAACATTAGAACTGATCAATCTATATTGTCAAGATCAAAAGAGGTTTATGACTTAGGTTTAATCGACCTAGTCCAACAATCTCCCCCTTTTTTATTTTGGCAACTTAGATTGATCTTATGGAAAATCAAATGCATGAGTTATGAAGTTGGGATGGTCAATGATGAAATGATTAATGAATACTGGACGAAATTCTAGTTAATGATCAAATAAATTCTAAGTACTCTAAGTTTGAAAAAAAAAAATGCTCCCCTTCAACTTATGTTTTTATGCTTTATTAATTTTTCTTTCCATATACTTCACTCTTCCCCTTTGGCAAGATAAAAAAGATGGTAAATATGGAAGAGTATATGATATGCATAAAGGTGAGATAAAGTGATCATAAGGAGCAAATAATAACTTACAAAATCATAAAAATTACAATCACATATAAAAAATTCCAATCACATAACATATGAGACAAAGAATTGCAAGTCAAACAATTTTATTTATTTATAAATTATGGGATCAACCAGTGTTTACATCAAGAAAAGCAAAATAGAAACAAAAGAAATCCTAAAGACAATCTAAAAGATAGGAGAACCGTCATCATCTTCGGAATAATCTTATTCTTCATTATCTCTAACTCTCTCAGCTTCATCACCTTCATGAGCCTTTTGATTGTCCTCCTCCTCCGATGTGTCTTCCCAATATTAAAAATCTAGAAGATGGCAGGGAGGAGCACCTACTTTCTCTTATAAATCCACCAGGTCACTATATAGGTGGAAAAGGAGGAGAAATCTTCTCTTGAGTATCCTTATTACTTTATCCAATTTTCGATTGATAATGGCAAGAGAGATTTTGGACTTAGGTTTTGGTTCAGGAGGTGGGACTTATTGTGCTTCTTCTTCAATAACAAGCCTTTTTCTTTTAGAGGCTTAGGATGTTTCCATCTTTGTACTCCAAAAGCACCCAAAGTATAGGCATAAGAATCAAGATGAATAACTTTTGTATTGATAAGATAGGTGAGGTCCAAAAAATTTTGAGAGGGAAGAAGCTTCTTAGAGAGGAATTTTTCATTTTCCTTATTAAGAGCACTAATATATCAACAGATGGCAGTTACATGAGAAGGGAGAAGAAATTGACTTTTAGGTTTGGTGCTCATATGAATCAGTTAATCCACAAGATAACAATTAATTTGTATGGGGCTTATTTTTGACAATGCAAAAAAGGAAAGCAAGATCCTTTTAGGATATCTTTTCTTTACCATCTCCTCTTGCATTAATAGAAAAGGTAGTGATATGATGAAGTACCCAAAAAGGTAAGGTTCGTATGTGGCTAAAGAGGTGTTAGGGTCATATTTGGTCTCAATGGAAATCTCAGACTAAAACTCAGAATAAATAACATCAAGAGTAAAAATGATTAATAGAATGTCATCTTCGACTTGACGGTTGAAAATATTTGATAATTTTTCAAAGGTGATGAAATAAGGGCCTCTAAAAGCATGAAATACTAACTAGTATTGGCCAACACAAGATTTGGATCTTCAACTTAGAGTCACAATACACATGGACCGTCTCACGATTTCCTCATATCTAAGCTCATCACAAAATATGAATTCATTCCACCCCAGGTTAGACAGATATGCATGGATTTTGTCTTTGATTCCCAGCGACTCAAGGAGAAAGGTAAAAGGGATTTTGTTTAGAAGGATGATTTTGGAGACATTTGCCTTATAGCGATCCTTCTCTTCTTTCATAATCCCTTTCATTTAGTGTAGAGTTGGGGGTCCAGAAGGTTGTGCTACTACCTTTCCCTTCTCTGCTCTTGAAGCTTTCTTGGGAGCCATTTGAAAATTGAAGGAAGATTAAAGATTTGAGAGTAAGAAGATAATGGATAGAGATAACTTAGCAATAGTGATATGAATCACTATTTTGGGGGTTTTTATAGGCTAAAAGACGGTGTGAAAATGACTAAAAATGGTCAAAAAATAATTAAATGAAGAAGTACAATGGTTGACAATCAAATCACTCAAATGTGTGGTAATTACCCAAATTCGCAAATACGATCTGAAGGTCGTGATTGCTATTTCAAAAAAATATGAGTAACAGACAAAAAAAACCTCAAGAAAAGTCACATTCAATAATCAAAATTTTGAAATTTGAATAAATTTACGGTGAGGAATGAATTTCGCAATCACATATTGATGGTTGTCAGTCGAAAAGATAAGTACCTATAATTCGTGATCGTGAATCACGGAGTAGCGTTTGCGAATTATAAGGCAAAAGGATAACTATAAAATTTTAAGACTTGACATCTAACACGGTGAACCACTTTGATATTTTCATGTTTAATTCATGCAAGTTGACAATTAAAAGTACAGTTGTACATGAATTAAGACATCTGAAAGAATAAACATCATACACATCACAAGGCAATCATTCACGGAATAATGCAACATGTAAAATTATCTTAAATTTTCACTTTAGGGAGTTTCCATCAAGCATTCCTAATTCTCTCTTAATGAAGTTCATCCTTTCTTCATTGAAAAGCTTAGTGAAAATGTTCGCAAGTTGATGATTTGTGTTTATAAACTCTAACACAACATCACCATTTTGGACATCATCTCTAAGAAAGTGATGTCTAATGTCAATATGTTTGCTTCTAGAATGTTGGATTTTTTGAAAGATTGATTACACTTGTGTTGTCACATTTGATGAGAATGTGATCAACAACTTTGCCATAATCCTTTAATTGTTGTTTCATCCAAAGGACTTAGTTACAACAATAACTTGTAGCCACATACTCAGGTTCAGCGGTGGATAAGGCAACTGAAACTTATTTCTTGCTAAAGCAAAAAAATAAATATTATCCTATAAATTGGCAAGTTTCATAAGTGCTCTTTCTATCTAAAGTACTACCAGTATAATCCGCATCCGAGTAAACTATGAGACTACAAGAAAAATCTCTAGGATAACACAACCTTAAATGCAATGTGCCATGTAAATATTTGAAAATTCTTTTGACAGCATTCAAATGTGATTCTTTGGAGCAAGATTAAATCTAACACACATGCATACACTCAACATTATATCAGGTCTAGAAGCAGTAAGATAAAGTAGAGAACCAATCATACCTCGATATCTCATCAATCGTCTTAGCCGATTCATCCTTGTCCAATTTGATGGTAGCACCTATTGGTGTTTTTTCTACTTTGCATCCATCCATGCTGTTGGCCTAGGGCACCAAAAAAGGGGAGGAGGGAGAGAGGGTTGAATTGGTGGTTGATTAAAAATTAAAATAAAAGTTAAATGTGTTTAAGAAGTTGAGATGGAGAAGAGAAAAATTGATAAAAGTATTTTTCATGGCTAGGGTGTTTACAAACCCTACGTCCACTCCCCAATTCTCTCCAATTGGGTGTTTTACTCAACTCAACTAGTATTTCTAAGCTCACACTAAACTTTTACTACTTATGTTTATGGCTCACACAAAAAACTTACACCTTGTGTTTTCTAAGCTCACACAAAAAACCTCTCATAAGTGTTTTACAGGCTCATACTAAAACATGTCACAAGAGTTTTGACTCTAGGCTAACTCTTAATGTCTTTGCAATGGTGTTTATTGCTCACACCTAACAATTAATAACACATAAATGAAAAAGAAAGATTGAGTAGCAAATAGGCAAGAGTTTGGTTGCAAATTTATGAATTATCTTGCATTTACATCTATTTAATGGAGTATTTATAGCTCATTTCCACCAAAGAGATGTTAGTCTAAAACTATTAACAAATCTCCAAGATGTGGCAGGCATATTTAGCATTAAATGTTTGTCAAGCAAAAGTCGCGGTCGCGAATTTCCAATTTCCATTATGGAGTTAAAAATTTTTGCGAAAAACCCCATTCATGTCTAATGGCTAGTCAACATATAAGTTGTCCATTGATTGTCCAGGAAAATATAGTCATTGTTCCTAAACCACTATCAAAATTTGCGATCGTGAGACAACTATGTCTTGGGCACGACTGAGACTGTGAATTCCTATGTTTGGTGAGGAAATTACAACTCCTTAAGTCGCGGTTGCTACTAAATATTTGTCCGAGCAAGTTTTGATCTTCAATGGTTACTTAGGACACTTGGCACGCTATGGTTGTGGCTTTGGTTCTTTCCATTGTCACTATGAAAGTTGTGATTGCGAATCCTGATGTGATACCCACCACAAATTCCTCTGTGACTCAAGCTTTACTTCTTTCAATTATGTCGCAGCTGCGAATTTCTCTAGCCTAGCTTTATCCATCCTTGTGACTTATTCACGATCGCAAACTATAATATACACACTACAAATTAGAGTGATCTTTACAAGGTTAGAGATTTTGAACTCCATCCAACTTCCAATGAAAAATCTAACTCATAACTTGCAACACAACACTAAATGAAAGTATTAGTACTGATCAATCTCCATTGTCAATATCAAAGAGGTTCATAGCTTAAGTTAAACCAACCTAGTCCAACAATATCCCCTTCTTTAATTTTGACACCTTAGATTGATCTAAAGGGAAAATAGATGCATGAGTTGTGAAGTTGGAATGATGAAAGATTTAATGAATACTTAAAAAAGTCATAGTTAATTATCAAAGTAAAATTTTAAGTATGAGTGACAAACAATGCTCCCCCTTAACATATGCTTATTTCTTCCAAATTATTTTCTCCACACAATAGTGGAGAAGAAGATGATAAGATTCAACACAAAGGTTTATAGTAGTTCAGGTGTTAACAAACCCTACGTCCATTCTCTAATTCTTCACAATTACGTATTTCACTCAACTAACCTAGTGTTTCCAAGCTCACACCAAACTTATACAACTTGTGTTTTATGTCTCACACAAAACCCTTACAACTTGTGTTTTATAAGCTCACACAAAAGTCTCTCACAACTATTTTTAGGCTCACACTTCAACCTCTTACAAGAGTTTTAAAATTTAAGCTAACTCTCAACCTACTTACAATGGTGTTTATTACTCACACCAAATAATCAACCACACCAACCACACTTAAAGAAGAATAAAAAAATGAGTAGCAAATTGGCAGGAGTTTGGTTATAATTAATTCAATTATATTGCATTTACATATGTTTGGTGGAGTATTTCTAGCTCATATCAACCAAAGAGACATTACTCTAAAACTATCCCCAAATCTCTAAGTTGTACTAGGCAAATTTGCATTAAATACTTGTCAGGCATAAGTCACGATCGCTACTAGAAGTTTGCAATTGTGAATATCCAATTTGCACTGAGGAGCCAAAAATCGTGATAGAGAACTCTGTTATGTGTTTAACGGCCAGTCCACCTGTCACTCATCCATTGGTTGTCCAAGAAAAATAGTCGTTGTATTCTACTTGCTACTTAAAATTTGCAGTCGCAAGTTGTCTTTTCTTTGAGAACGATTGAGATTGTAAATTCTTCTATTTGATAAGGAAATTATAACTTCTTGAGTAGTGATCACGACCAAAAATTTCCCCTCGCGATTTTTAATATCTAACAGTTACCTTAGACACTTGGCATGCTATGGCTGTGGCTTTGGTTCCCTCCTTTGTCACTATGAAATTCAAGATCGCAACATAGGACGCGATAGCCATTGTGAATTCCTATGTGACTCAAGCTCATTCTTTCGGTTAAGTCATGGTTGCAAATTTGCCTAAAATTTCTCTAGCCTAGCTCCTTCCATCTTTATAGCTTATTCACCATCACGATTTAGAGGATATACACTGCGAATTTGGATGACCTTCACAACATTGGAGATTTTGATTTCCATCAAAGTTCTAATTGAAAAACTATCTTATAAACTACAAAACAACACTTAATGAAAACATTAGAACTGATCAATCTCTATTGTCAAGATCAAAAGAGGTTCATGACTTAGGTTTAACCAACCTAGTCCAACATTTGTCACCATCAAATCTCTAACTAGTTTGGTTTTAACTTCTTTTCTTTCTTTATAATGTTCTAAAGGTCGATGGTCTTACTATCAAGGAATATTTCCATTCCATTATTCTAATAGTCATTATCTTTTTCTTTGAAGAATAAGCACAAATGGATGGATTGTGACTCTTTTTAGCTTGCCATAATCATTGCACTTTGTAATTATGCTTGATCAAAAGAAACTCTACTTTGATATCACTTATTATCCCAAGGAGCCTTAGAAGAGGATGGACAAGGCTATGACAATTTTTACAAGTCTAAAAATAGTAAGAAGAAAATCATAATGTAAGAAGGAGATATAAAGATTATAGAAGTTCAACCATAATTTTAGTTTATGTTATCTCCTTTAATATGCCCTTAGAGATTTCCATTAAGACAAGTAGCCCACTAGCTGCTACGAAAACCTTTGCAAAGTGAATTTTCGAGTACCACTTATGCCTTCATAAAGTGAATTTGTAGGTACCACTAAAACTTAGACCATATAGTTTTCAAGCATTATTTAAAGCCTAACAAGACAGATTTTAAGCATTATCTTAAGCATTTTATAATAGCATATAAGTTTTAAGTTACTTAAGACAAGTTATGATCCTTTCATAAGACTTAAAAGTATTAATCAAGGAAGGATCACTCACTACCACTTAAGCTTCTCTTATCAAAAGCCTAATACAACATAAATTAAGTTCTAAGGTTGAGCTGATTCTTAGACTTGAGTATTGAAGTAGCTTTAAATAGCTTTTTCTTTCACCTTTTTAAAGTAGCTTTCTAAGAATAAAAGGAATGTGCAAAAGTGAGCTTTGTCCTTTAAAAATTCACTTTATTCATAATAGTAATAACTTATTCAAAGTCTATAAAAGTTGGCCTCATGTAGGTTTCTTGAGAAAAAAACTAGGCAGTGCTCACGCAGTTTTAAAACTATATAAAAAAAAATCTATCAATATAGTTAGTAAAGCCTACTAGTTTTATTAACATCCTTACTGTATTCCTTGAATAGTTCAATGACCTTAATGGCTAGTTAATATGGTTGTTTGCTAACTTTCTTAACCCTATTAACCACGATCATTGAGATTGATGTACAATCATTAAATGGTCTTATAAATGGGAGTTATAAACTTTCAACAATTGTTGAAGCATTCGAATTTGTAAACTTTATAGCCTTCTAAAAAGCTTTTTCAACCATCATTATTTTGAGTCCCATGCGTGTCTTAAGAACAATCGTTAAAATTTATCCTACAATCATTATGACTTCATGATTATTAAAGCTTTTGCATAGCCTTTATAGCCTTATCTAAAAGACTTATCTAACTAATATTATCTAATTTGCCACACTCATTGTCCTTCCAATGGTCATTTGATGATTTATACTCTCCATATTTAATGTCTTATATCAATAGGTGTTGGATATTTCTCTATTTGTGTTGATGTTATTTATGGTCATTGAATTTTTCTAATGGAGACTAGCGTAAGGTCCATTTTACACATAAGAGTTAGCCATTCAAGAGCACCCTTTCAATTGATCATATTTCTCCACCAACAAATGTTAAGCACTTTAATGATCATTAAATGCAATTTCATGGTCATTGATAGTCCTTTGCATTAGTTTGTTCAATTTTTTTCAAGTATAAGCTTTGGTTTGAATTACATTTTATTTGATCATTCTTAATAGATATGTAGATTTTTTTTTTTTTTTTTTTTGTGAATTTGAGCTTTTTTATGATATGAAGAGTATGGCTTAAGCTTCTTTTATTTTGAACTTTCAAAAATATGATATTGAGGGTTCTATAAGGAATACTGAAACACTTGCATGTAAATTAGTCTCTTAGCCCTTGTTTGCAATCATCAAAATAAGAATTGGAACCCTAAAGTTTAATAATATCTCAACCATGAAATTAATATAAATGACTAATATTATATAATATATTAAGTCACATTCAACCAAATGAGAAAGTATCAAGATGTTTAGTATTTTATTATTTTTGAAAAAGTTCATTGGTCAAAATAATTTTCAATTTATTAACTTCAAACATTCGTATAGCCAAAAGAAGAAAGTTGCAAGCACTACTTATAATTAAAGTTGAATTTATTTACCAACTTACTATATAATAAATAAGTACAAAATAATTTTTATCCTACATAAATACTAAATTAGTCCATAAACTATTTTAAAAGGTCTAATCAAGGGCAAATCAACTATTCAATTAATTTAGGGAATAACTTTTTTTTTTTTTAGTTTGTTGAATGATAAATTTGATTGGTGTAACACATACATTAAGTTTAGTGCATGAATTGAATACATAGATAAAAATAATAATAATAAATAAAAACTATTAAAATATAAATGATAAGAAAACAAAAAAAAAATTTACAATAATTTTTCTATTTAGTTGCCTACAAAATTTCACAACTTAAATAACCTAAAAAAAAACCAAAGAAAATACTACAACACCACTACTCTCCATATCCATAATCATAATCCAAGCCATAACAACCTCCTACACAACCATTAACTCTCCCTCACATAGTCATGCCCATCTTCATCTCCATATCTTATCAACATATATAGCCATAGTTAGCCCCTCATTCATCAAATGCTCACTAGCCATGAACGCAAAACACCCCCCATCACAACATAAAAAAAGAGATAAAGGAAGATATTGACCAAAAATAAATAAATAACATCAAATTCATGGTTTTTCTTAGTAACTAAAGCCATACTAATTTTAAGCTTTAATTTAGCCTATGTTATAATGGCATATGAATAGGCACCATTTAAAATCACCATGTGAAGATGCTATGTGGAAGATATTATAGGAAAAGGTGGGAATATAAGAGGATCTAGATGAATGATAGTGGTGATGGGGCTTGGGGTAAGGGATTAATGGCCATAGAGATGGTTGTTGGTGGCACATATGGGTTAAAGATAGTGGAGGAGGTGGTCAAAGACTTAAATAGATACTACTTGTTTACTCTCAAAATCTCAAGAGTAAAATCAATAATGTTACGATCCCATAGCCAAGTCCTGTCAGTATCAAATTTCAAGAACAAACAATAAAATTAAAAATGGACCGGAGTTAATTGGATATGATATATAGTTGTGAAAATAGTTAATTAAAGGATGAGTATATAGGCAAAATCATTAACTCAATTAGTATTAGGTAAGAATTATCGTTAACTAAGAAAATAGAAGAAGAAAAAGAAGAAATAAAGAAATATGGAAAAAACAGTTTGTATTGTTGCATAAGGTTGTGAACCCCTTTTTTCTCTATTATAACTGTTTATATATAAGTTTTGTATAAGAGTCCTGGTTAAATATAAAGTTTATCTACAGAGTTATATATCTATATACAAACTCTATCTATAAGTACCGTCTATTAATATCATAGGACAACTATGAGATAAGCTCCAAACATAAAGCCTATAAAAAAAAAATCAAAGCCAGTCATGTCCTAAGTCCACATGGCTTTCAAGGCCACTGTTTCCATGTGTAGATGGCCCAGGCTCAAAGACCCATGAAAATGAGGTCAGGAGTAAACAATGCCACTTACAAATCCATAAACTCCTAAGTGATTTATGGAATTGTATTTTCTAGATGGCCTCATTTCTAAAAAAATTGCCCATAAATCGTTGAATCTTTATAGTCATATATGGATGATAACAATGCCTAATTCCATATATAGGATGAAATTCACTCATGAAATCAACCATGCATATTTCACTCATCAAGTATATTGGGCGATACTCGACCATCCCCTCACACATAATAATGTTATCATAACCTTCGCCCAAAATGTCGAGGTTACCATTTATAACTTCCTGATCCTTGCTATGGGTCATAATCAACTAAGAAATTGACCCTAACACTTAATCATAATCGCTCAAGATATATCACAAATAACTCTGAGCAATATTCGACCATGCACTACTTACCATATAACCCAACAATTATTCGCCTAATGTCTATCATATACCCTTAGACGATGCTTGACCATGGATCATCTAATTAGGAAACCCAAAAGTGATCACCCGACAACTTGGTCAAATATGAATACTCATCTCTTGTAGGAACTATAAAATATCTTTTATAACCTTGGGACAAATAACACATCATACCCTATAACTTGAAGGATCATCTAGGAGCTTATAAGGAAAATGAAACAGTGCATTCCAATTATTAATATCATAACCATTTTAGCATAATTTATGGTGTAATTAATTTGAATTCCAAAGGTGACCAATCATTTCCCCTTCATCTGCTATGTGTACCTTAGTCAAAAAATCATTTATCACTTTTGTTATTCATTTTGCTTCAAAGCTTCTATCTCTAAAATTTTCTCTGTCTAGAATATCGTCTTCTTCCTTTATTTAGCTCTTCTTTTCTCACTTTTCTAAATGATGAAAGTTAAGACTTTTAAAGAGGTAACCCCTCAACAAACTTGTGAAGCATTCAAGGATATTGTTGTTGCCATCAAATTGATTTCCAAGTATTACACTCATCGATTCACCTCATACTTATGGTTTAAGGCCCTCTCTCAGTGAATATGTTGATTTCTATAATTAGAACTTATTCTTTCCTAGATTCTAGTCAGCCACAAATAGTAGCTTATGGCTTCGATCTTCGTCTATAAACACATGAGCCGTCATCTAAAAATAAATATTTCTTAGTTCAATATAAGGGCCTTAAAATTTTCTAAAACATATAAGAAAATTGGAATCTATGATCTTCTACAATTTTCTATTAACGAAATACCCATCCACAAATCCTTGTTTAATGTTGCCTTTCTATTCTAGTCTAAATCAACAAACTGCTTCTTTCTTCAATTTGGCCCTATGTCTATTAGCTCATATGACCTTATTGTATTGTTCAACACTTCTATTATCAGGCAAGAAGTTTATGCTACCCTAAAGGTTATCCTTGAAGGAATAAAAATGATCTTAATAACCATGGCTATTCTTCCTTCATTAAGTGAACATACTACATTTCTTCTTTATTGGCTCTACAAATTTGTTTTTTGTTTGCCATCTAAAAAGGTTACAAAAGAATATTTGCATGTAGCTATCACCCTTACTCATGGCGAGGAGTTGGCCTTGGGTTCATCAATTCTTGCTTATATATATTAAGGCCTTCATGGTTTACTACCCAACAAAAAGCAAGAATCCTTTAAAAGTATGAGAGGTGCTCTCTGAATAGTTCAATTTTGGATCCTTGCATATTTTATAGAGCTTACTTACATAGTAACACACCCTAATCTTTTCACAATCACTAACTATGGGCAATGGGTGAAAAGATTTAAACCTTTAGGCAACAATTTTTCCTTCTTCTTTGAATTTTTTTACTATGACAACTACAAGTATGATTGTCATCAACTTTGTCTACCTATTTTTAGGCCGAGATGGACTAGATTTAACTATTAGAAAACAAGCTCTTTAGATCCTCGTCTAAGGGATGATAAGTAAGCTTGGTGTCATAATTGGGCGAGATGTCACATTACCAGAGATTTACACTTCCCTTATTCCCTTAAAGTAAAAAGAAATAATAAATGTGGTGTGGAGGCCTTTAATCCTCACTGTTGTAGTCAATAATTTAGGCTAGTACAATTGATCCCATGCTTCAATCTATTATTTTAGTGATTGCAAGTTGCATGAGCGACTAAAAATAAAAGACTTGAGCATCCTACACATGATCTCGGCCAGTAATGAAGATTGAAAATGATCTCCCCTCATGAGTGATTGGGATATCTAGGACGACATCTTAAGTGATTTTGAAGCTTGGTAAGCTAAGATCATGAAATTATGGATGTGTAAGTTTGCTCAAGATAACCTTTCTTTACAAGGTTTTCCAAATCCACTAGTCACTAATGATTCTTCTTCTACTATGTGAGATGCTTCCAAGTCAAAGGTCAACATAGCACTGAGATTCTTGCATTTGAGTGATTTTATGGTTTCAAGTATAATTAACTTGAGGGAGAGAAGATGTTGAAAAGAGTACAACCTATCAAGGACAAGTTAGTTCATGAGTGACAGGTTCACTATCAAGAACGATTTTTATTTTGGAGATAAAATCTACCACCAATTGTTTGGCCTTAGTTCTTCAAAAGACCTTGGATAAACTGTCGCCCACCTGTTCTAAATGCACCTTTTGGTATTACAAGGTCCATTCTCATTGAAAAAAGAAAACACAATCTCCTATGGTGGACAGGTTTATATTTGGATGGACCAAGTACAAATAACTTGTCCTTATCAAAATTGTACTATTGGATATAAATCTTGTTATGGGAGGTAATTTTACTTGATACAATTTTTTGCCTTTTTTCTAGACTAAATATTTACTTCTCTTGCAGAGGCCAACCCTAATGAAATTCTAGACACGGTTATGAAAATGGGCAAAAAAGGCTAATAAAGTGGGCAAAAAGTCTAAACCGGTGAAGAAAAAACTAAAAGAACCAAAGAATCAAAGACCTCTACCAAGAAGATGAAGGTTTCTTTAGCAATAAAAAAAGCCCCAAGATTGGAGTATTGCCTAATCTTCTGCCAGTGGATAATCCCAAGGGGTCCTCTACTCATATAGTCACTTCTCATCCTCCTTCCTTGACACTTCTCCCATCTGCTCTCTACTGGCCACTTTTTATGAAAAAAATGATCAAGAAAAGGCCTTCGGGTGATTTCTCATTGCCTAAAATATTTTTAAAATATCTAAATTTGCTCATTCCCCTAAGGTTACCCATTTCCTTAGTTAATACAATTTCAAAAATATTACCATGTACTAAACCTTTTCATTTCATGAATTTATTAACTATGACACCCTGTTGGGTAAAGAGGAAGAGTTTAATGTAGAGTTTAAAGTTGAGGACAAAAGTGAAAAAGATAAAAAAAAAAAAAAAAGAAGATGCTCTTAAAGATGAATCTCACTTACACAAAGTGATTGAGTGCCTTAATGTATATTTGAGCTCTCTATATCTACTCTTCTAGACCCCATCCAATTGGAAGCTTTCAAAACGGATTTGAACTTTGCCACTTATCACGTTATTGAGACTGAGATGAACATTGGCTAAAAATTGGCACTATAAGATTTCAAGGAAGGACTGCTTGATGTAGTGAAAAAAGTTACTCAAGTTGATGCCTTTCATGCTCAAATGTTTAAATCAAGGCATGAAGCTTTAAATATTGATACCAAAATTGCCCAAGAGAGGGAAACCATAAAAGCTTTACAAGATGGTGAGGTGGTTCTTATCTAAAAAAGAGAAAAAAAGCTTTTGGACTAGCTGAATAAGGCCAAGACAACTCATCACAACTTAGAGGATAGGTTAAAAACATTGACTAATGCTATTATTGAGCATATCAAAGTAAAAAGAGAGATGAAAAAACCCTCCAGCATCTGAGAAAAAGGAAATGACTGCTAAAAGCTCGATGTCTTCATTTAATGCTCTGATTTTTTTACTTTAAAAATAAGCTTTTTTAATACATTTGATTATGCTTTTAAACAAGATTTGATTATATTTTTTAACAACTGTGAATGGGTGGCCTTTACTTTCTTATATGCTTCGAATGAATGCCTTATTAGGTTTTACCCCTATTTCACTAAACATTCTCAATTCAAATAATAACTAACATGACATCAAGATTCATACATTAATAAAACATGAGTGTCAATAAGATAAAAGCATTAGCCAATATTAAAGTAAATGGAATTATTAATTGACCAAATAAGATATTTACTGAATGAAATTATTGATTAGCTAAAGGAAATTTTTATTACTCATTAGCTGAAATATAAAGGTAACAAATTAGCCAATAGTATTAAGCAAGATATCTTAGCCAAAAAGTAATAACAAACTACTAAAATTCAGTCAAAGTAAAACCAAAGCCAAAATGCTAACACACTTGAATATAAATAAGCCCAATACAAACTAATTGGCCAAGGCTAAACAATTACATGCCTCTTATTCCTTTAAAAACTGAGCAATCTATACTTTCCTAAATTGAGGGTTGATATTTCGTGAGGAACCTAGCATTAATTAAATGGTTATTAATTACTATATCTTTATTAGCCAAGAGTGTGCACCATTTTCAATAATATCTATAACAATTAAGAGGCATTCCTAATTTGGCAATAACTTTCTATAAGCTTAGTCCTTTTACCCTATTGGGAGAATAACCTTCCATATCAAGTTGCCCTTATTAAAGCTTTTTGGTTTATAAGCTCGCTCAACCTTTTTTTTTTTTATGAACTTGAAGCATTTCAAGGGCCTTAAGCCTTACCTCATATAAAGCATCAAGTTCTTCCATCATGGCCAAGTTGTATTTACTCATTGTCAATTTATCTTAATAAGTTCTTTTGATTGAATAATAGTTAACTTAATTGGGATCATGGATTCATGTCTTTATACTAACTAGAAATGAGTTAAACCTGTGGTTGTTTTAACCATTGTTTTATAACATGGGTTTATCTCCCTTTGTCATTGTCAAAAAAAGAATCAAACAACAATAGCAAGGGAATATAGAGCATATAGAAGAATATAGATAAAGAGTTAACTTTTCATTGCAAAAGTAATATTATCTAATACATTAGCTATTTTTGAAAACAAGGACAAAAACAAGAAGAAATAAAACAAATTATGCATCATGAGGACGTGAGGTTTTATAAGGTGAGATGGGTTTTGGCTTTAAGGACTCTAAGGATTCTTTAGACTCTTTATGGTCATCTATTGCATCTAGTTTATTGGAGGGAGGATATTTGGGATCTTGATTCATCTCAGGTGAATCTCTTGCAACTTTTGAGTATTTCGACTCCCTAGTTGTATATTTAGCCTTTTTACTATCTAATCTAGTGTTTGGTTGACGTCCTTTATCTCTCTTTGAAGTTTTTGAACCTTTTGCTATAGAGAGGTGGTAGAGGACGTAACTCTTCTTACTGCAATAATAAGGACTTCTAGTAACTTAAGCATCTTCTGCTCGTGAGTGAAGGTTGGAGTAGCTAAAGTCGGTGCACTTATGCCTATTCCTTTAACTATTGTCACCCCTGGCCTAATAGCCTCTTTAACATCTTCATTTTCCTCTTCCTCTTGAAGAGCTTCCCCTTCTTCAAGTCCCCTTTTATTAACCTAGTGTCTAATCTTTGTTGTATCCCTATGTTTAGTAGCATCTTCTCATTTATGGGCTCTTTATGAGGTAGCTTTTCCAGCACTTTATTAGCTTCTTCAAGCTCTTCTTTAGTTTTAGAGATTTCTTTTACAAACTTTGCAATCTTTATGATGTAATAAGCCATCACAATTTTGTTTCCCTTGTCCACTTGCCCATCTATTCTCTACATCAAGAGCAAGGGTATATTCACCTTATATTTGTTCTTCATGCACTAAAGGTAGAAAATATTTGTTATGGTGCAATCATCGTTTGATTGGCCTTTTCCATTTATGTTTTAGGAAATGAATATGTGTACAATTCTTAAGGCTTGGTTATAGATCTTAAAAGCCTTATTATTGTTGCTATTGTACTTATGTCTCATCAATGATCGATTTCCAAAATTGAACAACATCAAATTTAAAGGTTAGAAGAGGCTCTATCAAACTTATGTTGGTAGCTTCCAAGCACTTAGCCAAGTCATTTAGTCTGAGTGTATACTTCTTCCCCAATAGCTTGAACTTTATTATGCCTTCTTGAGCATATATTTCACAATCACTACCTAATATCTACAAGGTTATTAGAAATTCCACTGTCTGCTCTAAATATAAGGGTTCTCTGAAATGGTAAAATAGCTTTAATCCAATTTGGACCATTAACTTTTAAACTTTTTGTACTAACCCATACCTTTGTAAGTCGTTCCACTCTAAGAATTTCCCACCTCCAAGATGTCTTTTTAGCAATTTTAAAGTTAATTCCTTTTCTTATTCATTTTTTAGATGAAATTGTTGAACCAAAGAAGAAGTTATAGGTATGAGAGTGTGCTATGTTTCGATGGCCTTCCCTTTCCCCTTTGAATCTTGGCTAGTTTTGGATTTCTTAGTTTGTAGCTGGATTGTAGAGGGTTCTGTAGCTCTCTTCTTCTACTAAGCTATCATTGATGTTGGATTTTCATCAATGTTAAGAAGGTTAGAGATCCTTTCTGGTTGGTTGTTTATATCTTTTAGTGGAATCTAGTTTGTATGCTATTTGATTATGTGAATGAATGTTTGATCAAGGGAATATGCAGAAATTTATGACAAAATTGAGAAAGATGAGTAGAAATGAAAGCAAAGTAGAAAGTAAAATGATTTTAAGGTTCAAAGGGGTTTCAAATAGAAGTTCAACAATCTCTTTTTTTTTTTAAAAAAAAATATGACTATTGAGAGTGTTCAATGACCTTTGCGAGTTAGATAATGGCTGTTGGACATGACCGTTAGCTTGCTCTTGTAAGTGTTCTTCAGCCAATGATGGTGGTTGATTCACAACGACCATTGGGTTATAACAACAATCATTGGAGATTCACAACGATCATTGAGACGAACTGAATCAAAAATAAGGAACTCATAATTAACACAATGGTTGTAAGGAGAAACACAACGACCGTTGCCATATTCAAATCTCAGTTTAAAACCTAATTTTTAAAGTCACAACCATTTTAAAAACTTATCTAATTATACAATGAAATAATCATGAATTCAAATAAAATATGGATAGTTTAATTAACACCTTACACAATTAAATTGTTTAGCTATTGAATCTAAGGGCTTTAATGATGATCAATTCAAGCAACAATGATCAAGTGTCAACGCAATAATGATCATAAATAGATTAAGAAGGAGAAGAACCTATTTAAAGCTATTTTAAGGTGTTTCCATCAATCGTACCAAGTTCTTTTTTGATGAATTGCATCCTTTCTTCATAAAGAGGTTTAGTAAAAATATCAACCAGTTGATAGTTAGTATCAATAAATTCTACCACAATATAGCTAGTATTCTCTAAGAAAGTCATATCATTTGTCTATATGCTTACTTTTGGAATGCTAAATGGGATTCTTGAACAAATTTATCGCACTAGTGTTACCACACATAATGGTAACTTGATTTACAACCACTTTATAATAAAAAAAAGTTGTTGTTTAATCCATAGGACTTATGCATAGTAAAGGCCATCTGCTACATACTCAGCTTCTGTAGTGTAACATCCTTATCCATATTTATTGGAATTATCACATGAACATATTCATTGGATAAATGATATGAAATTCCATATGAACATATGCATTGGATAAATGATCATTTAGTCATGCGATTTGTAGAAGCATGACAATGACACTTTGATAGTTATATTTGGGATACTTGAACAAATATTTAGTGTTTGTATAGTTGCATGGCAAATTGTTTTATGTTGTGTGCATGTTATAGTATCATAAATAATGGTGTTTGAGAGCTCATCTAAAAGTATAAGGAGCATCTAGAAATTAGAGAATGGACAAAGGTGATGAAGGAGTGAAGAAGAGGGACTAAAAGCAAAACTTTTAACTTTCAACCAATAGGAAACCAGCCCCAATCTTTTGACTTATTTAAGATAAGAATATAGACCATTAAGGTCAGATTTTGAGGGAAAAACATGGGTTATACCAGAAACAAGAGAGAGCAAAGGAAGAAGAAAGAAAGGAAGAAGAAGAAGAAGAAGAAGAGAGGGAGAAGAGTGGGCTGCTTAAGGTTTTCCAATTTTGGGATAATAGGTAAGTAATTTATCTTCTTCTCAACTGGAATTAACCTCTCATGACATGTTAATCATGCATGGTTAGTGATAATTATGGAGTAATTGTGGTAGAGCTCTTGGATGGAAGTTGTAATCCAAAAGAACAAGAGCTGATTCTGTTGATTTTAGCTATTAGAGCAGAATTTTGCACCCATTTTTGTAACCCTAGAAGGGGAATTGGGGAAAGTGAAAAACATGAAAGTGGTATCCTTATGTCTCATACAAATGCATATGAAACAATTTTACTTGATTCTATGTGTGTGAAGAGATATGACTCCTTCATCAGGACTGGTTCAAATCCGAACTGAGATTATCTCAATCTTCTGTTTTCTTATATATTGATGGCTTTATGTTCTGATTTTGATAGAGTGCAAAACATGAAACTTGTAGGGTTATATTTCCTCTAAACATTGTAAACCATTTTTGATTGATTTGCTGTGTGGAAAGAGTTATGGCTCATTGATTGGGACTGACTTTGTACCAGAGTGAAACCTACCATTCTTTTGAATATGTTTTCCAAGTATTTGAGGGCCATAGATTCAGAATTTGATGATTGTCCAAACTTGAAAGTTGTACATTTATGTATGATGTACATACCTATGAAATAGGTTTGCCAAATTCGGCAAGGATGTTGAGATGTTGTCCCTTCATCATGACTGGTTGGCAACATGTTATAAACCTGCACATCCTAAGATTGGTCCTTTGTTTTGGTGACCTTATAGACCGAATTAGATAATGAGTAAAGATGAAAAATGTTCCTTCATATGTTTTGTAACTGATGGTAGATTATCATTGCAATTAGATGTGTACAGTTTGAGATACACCCAAGAGAGTAAGACCTACTCAGACTGAAAGGACACTGCAATAGGGCAACATTTAAAAATT
>CATIWR010213054.1:0-12472 GCA_949677035.1 Omphalea diandra | reverse complement strand
TTTTTCATATTCTAATTTTATTTTTTTGTTTAAATATTAAATTATTATTTTTAAAATGTTATATATATTATTCATTTTTAGTATGTTGAATTATATAATTTTACATGACATCTTTTTTTCATTTTTTTATATCCAAATATGTTATAATATTATATGGATTATTTTTAAATTTATATAAATATTCATAACTATATAATTTGACATGAGAATTAAAAATTGTTCACTACTGACCTACTAAATTGATGTTTAACAATATAATAACACACAAACAATAAATTGATATCTACTTACAATTAAATTATGTAAATAATGACTATTCTCAAATAAAAATAACACAACTAATGATACTCATCTAAATTTTTATGTACAATTTTTAATCATTTTCAAATTTATAAATTATTCAGTATCAAGGTCACATTAAGTGAAAATATTTTTCATTTTAATAACAACTAAGAACATGTTTTTATAGAAATTTCAAAATTTCTTTTCATTATTTTTATGAGCCTACATATTATGATATTTATTGAACCATATTAAAATTTATTCGAATTTAAAAACTAACCTTTTACGCTTTTCCACAAAAAAACAACTTCAATTCAACTCAATAATATATCTCTTTATTCTTGTATATCATATAAAAAAATATAATTATTATCACATTTATTATCTAACATTAAAAAATAATATAAAATAATTTTTACCTGAATATCATAAGAGGCAAGAGAGAGCAGAGCATTTTCATTCAATTTAGCTCACTCATCGTCTGAATGGGAGGGTATTTATAGGTTGTTCGTTCGCCAGTATAACTGGCGGACAAACAACGCATGCCGAGACATGCGCTGCAAGGTTGCAGCCTTACAACAGAGGCTTTGTTTGCTAGTATAACTAGCGGACGAAGCCATGTCTGCTGCATGGTTGCCTCTTAGTAGCCATGCAGCCTTGCAAGGTGGGGGCTTAAAAAATTTTTAAAAAAATCCTTTGTCCGCCAGTTATATTGGTGGACGAAGAGTAAAAAATTTTTTAAAAAAATTTGTCCCTCTACAGTAACGTCCGCCAGTTTAACTGGCGGACGAAAAATTTTGACTACCTCATTTCCCTAAATACTTTTTTATTTACCTTATTTTTATAAATATTTTTTAACTAATAATATTTCTCTAATTTTTTTTTAGACTAATTTGAAAATTAGTGCACGTAAGTAGTGACAGTAGCAGAGGAGAAACAAAACTTTCTTTATTGAGAATAGAATTGAAATATTAATAGTTCAATATGCAAGACCTATGGTTTAAAATCTTAATAAAAAAAATAATTGAGCAAAATATAAGAATAATTTTATATAATTTTAAAAAATAAGAAATGATTTAATTAAAATACGATAAATTAATGTTATTTATTTTTTGATATATTTGATTCTAATTAATTAAACTTCTGACCATAATATGTAAATATAAATTAATGATTTTCTTTTACTTAATTCACATTATAAGTAAATTAAGAAATATCACATTTTCGTATGTGGTTATATAAATTAATTGATGTAATAAGTTTCGATATCATTTTTATTATTTAGAGGCAACAAGGTAAGTGATAAATGATGAGTTGGTTTTTTATTATGATGAAGATGTTATGACAGATGTTATTAATAAAAGACTTTGAATCACGGTATATCACTTTAAAAAAATTATTAGGTTATTTATTTATGTATTTATTAATTGCTATAAAGTTTTTGTAATTTGTTTATATGGTCTATTAAAGTTTAGAGACTTATAAACAACAGTCTTAAAATTCCTCCTTATAAAATTTTTTGAAACTGACTAGTACGGAAAAATAAACATAAGAGTTACAAAATGAAAAGTAATTCAAATAATTTTTATATATTTAAATTATATATATATGTGTATTTGAAAATAAGTAAAATACAACTGTACATGTATTAAGTGTCATGATTAAATCAATTATATATTAATATTAATTATTTTATTTAAGTTAATTATGGACTAAATTTAGCATTAATTTGATTATTTCATTTATTTTTTTATCTTTTAATTTAATTTGAAAAATCAATTCTAGATTATAGGAAGCTTACAAAAAAATAAAAAAGAATTTACCTACTACAAAGAATAGTAGCTAAGTCCTTTTTTTGTATTTTTGTAGTACCTAAGACCCTAATGACTAACACGATGTAGTCGTTATTTTCGTAATAACTAAACTGAATTTAATAACTAAGTAATAGTTATTTAACTATTACATAAAGTTAGTAGTTAGGTACTGCTTTAATAGCGACTACTCACTTTTAGTCGCTAAAATAGTAGTTAGTTAATGGAGACTGCAAATAGCGACTATTTAACTACTAAATAGTATAGTAGTTAAGGTCCGATTTTAGCTACTAACATGCTGATAGTAGCTAAATAGCGACTACTTAGTTATTGTATAGTGTAGTCGCTAAGTTTTTTAGCTACTACATCTTATAGTTGCTAAACTCTTTTTTTAAGCTACTAACATATATGCAGTAGCTAAATAAAGACTGTTTAGTTATTAATTTTGTTAGTAGCTAATATTTTTTCTAAAAATATAGAATTTAATTAAATTTAAATTATTTATTATTTAGCTCCTATTTTAATAGTAACTAAGACAATAATGATTTTTTTATTAATTATGGAATTTAATTTAATTAACTTATTAATATTTCAATATAAATATTGAAAATAATTAAAATGCAATACAATTATAATATCTTATTATTAGAATAAAGAAAAAGTACATTAAAATTTCATATTTTAAAAAGAAAAAGTACAAGTTATCGTCTAATGCTTAGACTAAAAAAGTACAATGAAATAGTATCGTAAAGGGGTGTGGATGAGCCATCTGTAAAAGGGTAATCTGCTAAGGAATCATTTGAAGTTGATGCAAAAACAGTTGAATCTATACTTGATGAGAACAACTATGACGTTTCAGCTAAAATAACAAAAAAGATAACATTACATTATAATTTTTAAGCAAATTTGACATATGAAAAAAATAATATTACATATTTTTTCACTGGTTAATATATAAAATTCACTCAAATGTACACATTTATTATAAGTTGATATCAACTTGCAGTGCTCCTCCATCTTTTAATTGATTGTGATATTTCCCAAAGGCCCAAAAGGTGTGGGTTTTTTTTATGGTGGAGAGATCTAACTTGACAACCATTTTGTTTGTCAATACTTTTTTTTAGGATACAATTAATAACTGGGTTTGTTTGGTTGATTATAGACTAAGTTTGTGGGTTTTTTCTATGAAGAGGAGGGATAGAAATAGGTTAGTAAAATAATCTTTGTATTTGATTGTTTGTTTAGAGATATGGAATGGACTAATTGAGAGGGTTACAGATTTTGATTACGACTTTTGTGATTTGAAGTTAGGGTACTTGGCTATTGGTTTAAAATTAAAGAAATTGATAATTGGTAAACAATAAATTTGAGATTTAATTTTTAATTTGGTAACTTCATAAATTTATCACCTTGGTGTATGTGATTTGAATTAGATGAGTTTTTTAATAGTGAGTAGATGGCGATAGTTTTTGTATCCTCTGTATTTGATGGTCTATGTATTTGATTATTGCTTTTAAGTTTAACAATGTGATGGACATGAGATTGGTAGTGGGCGAGGAGATGGTGATGTTGGTAATTTGATAGAGGAGAAGTTTTGATTCTCAGTCTTCTACAATGAATGAATTCTCGGTTGAAGAGATCCGTCAAAGAATTTTGATGAGTGTGAGAAGGAATTCTGTTGAAAATGAGGTTCTGCAATGAAAGAATTTCATTAAAGATGAGGAAGCATATTTGCAGTGAAAGAATTTCATTGAAGATGAGAAAGCATAATGGCAATGGTGGCAGAGATGAAGGAAGAGGTGGTGGTGATTACTGCAACTTTTGCCATAAGAGAAAGAGAAAGAGTGAGAAGTGTTGATGATAATTGAGAATTTTTATTTTTTTTATAATTTCTTAAAATATATTACTAATTTTCATTATACTTTACACTTTCCATATAACTATGTATCACACTTTCAATTTTTTTAATTAATTTGTACTTAAATAAGCTTATAATAAGAGTTATGTCCTAATTAAATCTAATAGTTAATTTTGTCCTTAATTAAACCCTTGTAAGTAGTTGAAGGATTAATTTAGTCTTTATGCCTATTTTTTAAAAGGTGTTTGGCGCGCTTGGCATATTTAAGCATGGTGGGGCCTTTCAT
The DNA here is from genome assembly GCA_949677035.1 of Omphalea diandra. Taxonomy (NCBI): domain Eukaryota; kingdom Viridiplantae; phylum Streptophyta; class Magnoliopsida; order Malpighiales; family Euphorbiaceae; genus Omphalea; species Omphalea diandra. Next base: position 8,235 of record CATIWR010213054.1, on the reverse strand, counting down.
GTGTCTAAGGAGTTGTTGGACCACTAACCATGAATCACTATATATGGAGAGGTGTTCGACTTGGACTTCCTGCGCCAATTGCAGACTGCTCAATAATCAAGGCTTTGTATTTGTTGTGTTATTGGTGGCTCAAAATTTTAATTTTACAACATACTTAATAATGATTTTGTTAAGCCTTTATAGGACTACCTCGGCTTTTGTTTTATTTGTACTTGAGGTTCCATCTACATATAGTTTACATTCTTCTTTTTTATCGGTTTGCTCGGGTTTCACCTTTACACCCATTAGCTCAACCACAAAATTAATCAGGATTTAAGACTTCATTGCTTGCCTTGGTTCAAAATTGATATCAAATTCGTGAAGCCATACTGCTTATTTTGCTATTCGTCCTAAAGTTTTTGCCTTTTGTAATATCTTCCTTAAGGGTTGATCTATGTAGACTATTATAGTGTGGGCTTGGAAGTAGTGTCTTAGTTCTATGGTCAAGCTGTCTAATGCATAGGCCAATTTTTTCAGCATATGGTAATTCATTTTGGCTCCTTTGAGGACCTTGCTGATATAATATATCAGTTTTTATTTTGCCTCTTATTCTTTAACTAAGATTAAGGCAACCGTATCTTGGATTACTGCTAAGTATATAAAGAGTGGTTCTTCGTGTAAGGGACGATTGAGTAAAAAGAGCAAGCAGAGAAATGCTTTTAGCCCTTCAAAGGCTTTTTGGCACTCATTATCTCATTTAAAATTTTTAAGATCCCTTAATGTTTTGTAAAAAGGTAAACAACGTTGTACTTATAAGGATATTAATCATCCTAGGGCTATGACCCTTCTGTTGAGCTTTTAGACTTCATTAATTCTCTAAGGGGTTTCATGTCAATGATTACTTAATTTTCTCAGGGTTAGCCTCAATTCTTCTTTGGGAAATCATAAAGCCAAGGAATTTTTTAGCTCAGACTCCAAAGTCGTATTTTTCTAGGTTAAGTTGTATATTGTATTGGTTAAGATTTCAAAGGCCTTTTTTAGATCCTTAGCATGATCTTTAGCTCGATGACTTTTTACTATCATATCATCCATGTAAACCTTTCCCATTTTTTCAAGCTATTCTTTGAATGTGGTTTACTAGTCTTTGATAGGCGGCTCCTACATTTTTAAGCCTAAAGGACATTACTTTATAACAGTAAGTACCTTCGTGGGTCACAAAGTTTATCTTTTCCTCTTTTAACATGAGCATCCGAATTTGATGGTACCCTACAAATGCATCAATGAAGTTGTACAACTCGAATCCTGCTATGGAGTCAATGAGTTGATCTATATTAGTAAGGGGTAACTAGCTTTTAGGCATGTTTGTTGAGATATGTGAAATCGACACACATCCTCCACTTTTCATTCGATTTTTCACTGGTATGACATTTCCTAGCCAATCCAGGTATTGTACTTCCCTAATAAACTCATCATGCAACAACTTGCATACTTCCTTAGCAATGGGTTTTTAATGTTCTGGTGCATGGTTTATTTGCTTCTACTTGATTGGTTTTGTCGAGTTATCAATGTTTAGCTTGTGGACAATAACTAAGGGATTAATCCCCGTGATGTCTGAAGGAGACCAGACAAATGAGTGGAGTGTTTCGAGGAGGGCCGAGATGGTGTCCTTTTCTACTAGTTCTACAAGTTCAGTGCCAATGCGGAGAGCTTAAATTTCTCCTATTAGCAGGAGTTTTAAGTCTATTTCTAATTCAACATTTTTAGGAGTTCTTTCAAGAATGAAGTTTAATGGTTCAAAAGAAACAACATGGTTTACCTTTTTGATGATGTTGATATATGTTTCTCGTGCTATCTTTTGATCTTCTCTGATAATCGTTATACACCACTAGGTTGGGATCTTCATTTATGCAGGTGCATGTTGTTGTGTTATATACAATTGACCTTCTGGTGTTGTATGCAAAGTAGATGTCTACAACTATCCATGTGACTTTGAATGTCTTTGTGATCTTAGTGTCCCCTAACTCTACTAAACGAAGCCCATTACATCAACTTTGGTTCCTCCTATCCCGGTTAAGGGTGTTCAAACAAGCAATAATTTTTTAAGTTTTAGGTTGAACGCTTTAAATGCTTTGGCAGTCATCATTTTGACCGAGCTTTTGTCATCCACCAAAATTCTTTTGTCTAGAAAATTTTCGATCTAGCCTAGACTTTTAGCGCATTTGTATGGGGAGTGTTGAGTTGTCTATTATCATCCACTGAGGAAAAAGTGATAAGGCATACCATTGGCTCCACAATATTTTTTTTATTTGTTCACTGAGTATATATATTTCATGGGTTTGTCTTTTACTTGAGGTGGAATTATGTCCTCTAATGGTTCCTCCTGCTATGACATTGATTACCACTGCATACTGTTTAGTATTGGGCATTTTGTCTCAATGCTCATCCGCTTGTTTTAACTCATGTCTATTCTCTTCTGCGGCTACTAACATTTTGAATTGGTTGAGTTTGCCCTACTGAACTAGTCGTTTAATTTCATTTTTCAAGTCCCTACATTCTTTTGAATCATGCCTATTGCCCCTATGAAAGTTATATTATCTGTCTTTGGTTATAGTGGCCAAGCCTCTCAACAATCTAAGGAAGTGGATTCATTCTCTTAATTTTTTAATCTAATAGAGGACCTCACTACTACTTGTTGTGTGTGGAGTATAGTACCGAACTAAGTTGTAGTTTGAGTCACTGGGGCCTGATCATGGTTCTCCACGTTTGGCTCAACCTCTATCATGTTGTTGTCTTTTTGCCCCATTTCTTCCCTTTTCTTGTACGAACGATGGAAGTAAGTTCACAAGTTATCATCCAAATGAATGAATAGGTTGCTTCTTTCCTTCAATTTGTAAAAATTTTTAGGAGGATCAACACTGAGAGAATCAAAAGTCAATCGTTTTTGCAATTTTGAATCATTACATCTATTGCTACTTCATAATTAAGGTTGTTTACTTGCATGGGTACCTTGTTAAATTTGACTAGATAGTCACGTAATGACTTTCCTTCTTCTCTGATAACCTCATGTAAGTCAGAAGAAATTTTCACTGGCGGGATGACTGATATGAACCGAACTACAAACATTGTGAGAGCTGGGTGAAATTGTGACTAGAGCCATGTGCTAGGTCTTAGTACCAGTCCTATACTACTCCTTACAGGGTAGTAGGGAATATTTTGTAGAGGAAGGCATCCGAGCAGTTATAGAGTTGTTATTGGGAGCATAACTTATAAAGGTGACTTCTAGCATCAGTTGTTCTGTTGTAGTTGTCAATTTGAGGTAACTTGTACTTGTGAGGCACTAGTTTAACTCTTATTCTGTAGCTAGAGGATTATGATCATAATAATGGTAGTCGAGGGCAAAGTGCTCCTCGCTCTGTGTCCATTTTACTGCCTCTATGATTTTCTTTTCAATGGCATCTTCATCCTAGTAAATGCTTTTCTGCATGAGTGGTTCGATTGTCTTTTGGCTTGTAAAAGGATTCATCTACATCATTGCATGTCTTCGAGCACCTAATCTTTCCCTTTTCTCGAGCTGGATTCCGCTTGTTTCTGTCTAGTTGGTGGAGGTGGTAAGTTTTGTGACTCAACGACGATAGTTTGTGGGCTGACTAAGGATTCCTTTTGCGTTAGCGCTTGCTCAATCCTTTTCAGTGTTGTTATGAAGTTCACATAAGCGCTGACAAGTTGGGCAACAGTTTTGGGATTAGGATTTGGGGTGTTAATGCAACTGGCGACTAAGTTCCCTAGTGTTGGTGAAGTTAGGGTTAGGAGGTTTGTTAGGGTGTGTTGTCCAAGATATTGGACTGGAAGTGAGTTTGGGGAGTTTTTGGATCATTGAGAGAGACCATGACTAAAGGTTTGGAAGGTCTATTATGTTGTTGCGAGGCTTTTCGGGTGATTGATTTAAGTTGAGGTGGTTGGTTCGGGTGGTTTTAGTTGAGCTCTTACAAGTCAACAAAGGTGAGGGGGTATTCTACCTGTTGTTGGAAACTCACTCTGATGTTTAAGTTAGTAATATGCTAGAGAAAAAAAATGAGTGAATGTAAGATGTGAGGAATACCAGAAGATTCCTTGTATATAATGGCTAGGATGATCTGTTTTCCTCTTTTGAGTATAATTTGTATTCTTTCTTGATTAGGAGTGTTGTTTTTTGATAATGATGAGCTTCCTAGTAGGCAATTATAATCTCCTAATAAGGAACAATAACTTCCTGGTGAGGATGGATTATGGCCTTGAATGACCCTGACTGGGTCAAGCCACAATAACTTGTAAGTTCTTGGTCCTTTGCTGTGGGCTGAGCTGACTTTTATTACCTATTTGTGTGCATTTTAGTTTAGCTCATATTTACTTGAGTGATATCATTATATTATTTTAATATTTAAATGAATCAAATTGCAAGAAATTAGTATTTCGCATTTAGATTCTAGATTTTTTTTTTTTAAAAAAAAAAACAATAAACGTCACATTAAGAATAACTTATTGTCAATTATGAACATATGATCAACTTCTTAGCGAACAAAATAATTCTTCCAAGCACCATGCTAACAATGTTTCTGCTGGATAAGGGTGTGATTTCAGCTGGGTTATGTGGAATAAGTGTTTTTTTTTTTTTTTTTTTTGTGGTGGGGAGTTGACGTTTGCATGCCATTGACTTTAAAGGAATTTTATAATCAATGATCTTCGATGGCAGGCCTGGTAGTAAATGGAAAACTTGGGAGGTTGTTTTATTGCCGTCATTTGGTCCATTTGGCTTCAAAGAAATTCAGTTGTTTTTAATAGAAGTAATTCTGTGCAGAATTTCTTTGTGGATATCGTAATTAATCAATCTGTCAGTTATGACATCAGACTTCTATCCTTAACATCTTGGTTGAAGGAATCAATTAAACTGAAGGTAAGAATCAAACCTACAATTCGGGACTCTATTACAAGAGGATTTTCATGGTTTGTGAATGCTGAAATTTCTGAAGAGAAATCTGGTAGGTATGGGATTGATCAAACCTCACACCCAATGATTTTGTAGCTGATTGGGTTGTGGTTTTGGTTTTCCGGAAGGTTGCTGGAGTGAGCAAGCTTTTGTTATTAAAAACAGACTGTCAGTTTTGGTATATGGGCTAAGAGTTTGATTTTAAGGAGAGTTGGGCTAAGAGTCTTGGGTTTTAAGCAGACTCTATATTATGGACCCTGTATAAATTACGGGCCATGACACGTGTGAGGAAAAAAATAAAAATACGTATTTATACAGTGTGCACCACTTTTTACTTTTTTTTTATTTTATTTTTTTAAATGATTTTTATGTGTTGTTATATATTATAATTTTATATATTGTATATAATTATGTTACATTATATTATTTAATTATATTATATTATTATAATTATATAATTTTATATAAATATTTAATATAATTTATATTATTATATTAATTAATTATATTAAATTATATTATAATTATTATAAAATATTATTATATTAAATGTTAAATTATATTATTGTATTAAATTATATCATATATTAATTTTCTTTTTTTATATAAACTATAAATTCATTAACAGTAAACTGTAAATTCATTTTTTAGAGAGAATAAGCAAACTTTAAATTATGGGTCACTATGTATATAACAATAGACTAAGGCCCATGACACATGCGAGAGGGAAAAAGAATAGATGCTCCTAGTATGTATTATATTTTTATAAAATTATATTAATATAGTGTATAATATTATAGTTATAACATTATTATAACTATATAATTTATATTATTATATTAATTTATTATATTATAAAAATTATAAAATATTATTATATTAATATATATCATTATATTAAATTATATTATATATTAATTTTTCTTTTTATATAAACTATATATATATTCATTTTGGTACAAACAGTAGATTTGTTATCAGTAAATTGTAGGTTTATTTTTTATAAGTAATAAGTTTTTTTTATAAGTAATTAGTTTTTTTATATAAGTTGTACTTTTTATTTTGTATAAATTATATTATCAGTAAACTATAAATTTATTTATTTTATTTATAAACTATAAATTTATTTTTTGTAAACTGTAGGTTTATTTTGATATTTTTAATTTTTTATAATATTAAAATTGAAGATCTATATTATTTTTTTATAATTTTTATTATGATATAATTATATTTTTTATTATTATATTATTTTTTATAATTTTTATTTTATATTTTGATATTATATAGCATAAGTTGATTAAAAAAATTAGATATAAAAATTGATTTTTGTGGAATAAAAATCTCATTTATTAGGAAAAAATAAGAGATTTTTTTTTAAAAAAAAAGGGTACCTAGAAAGGGAAATATAACAATTCGGCGAGTGGTATATGGCAAAGAGTTTTGTTTTTAGGGCGAGTTGTATATGTATCTTGAGTCTGTTTTTTTTGTATCAGGTTTCATAAATAAAACATCTGCTCTTATTATCCCAAAAAAAAAAAAAAACAATGTTTGTGGTGGGTAAAATTCTCAAAGCTGAATTGAATGAATAAAATACTGAAGAAGCAAGCACACAAGCCGTGTGTTGCTTTTATTCATTCATGTGAATTCTACTACAACAGATAACACTCCCGCAATTCAAGAACTCAAAATTCCGTTAAAAAGGGAGCAAAATTGGATTTCAAGACTAGCGATAAAGTCCGTCATCATTCTTCCCTTATGAGCCATGAAAATTCGGATACAGGGACCAAAAATTTCTTCAAAAATTTCCAAGAAATAATCAGAAGGGATCGGATCGGCCCGGGATGGTTCATCCCCTTGAAGTGGTTCATAAGCATGCACGACAGGGCTTGGTGCCAACACAACTGCATGCATTGTACTTTCAAGTCAGCCACTTGAAAACCTGCAAAATCAATCAAGAATTAGAATAACATTCAATTCATTCATTGGTACCCTTGTAAGAAAAATACTAGAGCAAGCCATAAATCTTAATGCATGCCTTTTGCACTGCCTTCTTGTGCAGGCACAAAATTGCAGAAGAAATCTTCCATATTAGAACCCGCAAAGGATGAATTTCGACACGGGAAAGATCAAACCCGAGAAGCAAACAAGACAGATGGTGATCAGATACTGCGAACACCAAGTGATTGGCTTCCATTTGATCTCCACACTGGAGCTCTTCATCCTCTTCCCACTCTGAGGCTCTTTGGACAAATCGAAGCTCGTCCCTTTCATCCTCAGCCCCTGAATACACCTCGTAAGAGCTCTATTATCATTCCTCTCTCTCTGCAGCCGCCGCGACACCTTCCAGTACCTGTAAAGTTTAACCTGAACCAGGAACACAAACACAAGTGAAGTAGACACTGATACAATAGAGGGTATCCACCATTTACCGCAATTATTATTATTATTATCATTATCAGAAGAGGTAAACAAGATGGTCAAGAAAATCCCATGAAAGACAAGAAAGAAAGAACAGAGTTGGAAGATTTCGCGTTTGATGGAATCCATTCTCGACTCTTTTAGAGCAATCTTGCGGCAGAAAAGATCCTCTTCTCTTTGCCATAGCTTGAGAAGTAGGAGATGGCCTGGACTATGGGAGATTTCTGCTAGTGGATGGTTTTGAATTGCTGTGACTGTGCTCATGGCGCACAATAGTTTCTGATGGTGCTCTTCATCTACTGGGATTTCAACTACATGGGCATCTTTCAAGTCTGCCATTTTTGAACTTAAAAAATTGAATTCAAATAAAATAAACAAGAGAGAAAGGGACAGTAAGCTTGTAAGAGTTGCAGATCGATAGAGAGAGCTAAAGATTTGGTAAGTTAGAACGGAGAGTGTTTTCAGATATTTAAATTGTTGTAAAACGCCTGGGATTCTCAACGGTTAGATTTCGTGCTCCAACGGTCAAATTTCTTTCTTTTTTTGTTGTTTCATTTTATTTTATAGTTTTTAAGTTATAATTGCTATGGTTAGGGGTTAGAGATGAGCATGTACCTAAATAAATTGAACAGAACTGAAAAATTAAATCGAAAATAACTGAAAAAAATTAAAAAATATTTAATTGATTAAAATTAGAATTGTATCAAACCAAATTTAATTGAATAATTGAAAAATATGTATCTACATAATATAATATCTTATACAATATATGCATACATATATATATATATATATATATATATATATATATATATATATATATATATTAAAATAATATAAGATATATGCAATATATATAAATAATATATATCAAA